>DWNK01000086.1:0-15462 GCA_018250315.1 Hyalothyrus neleus pemphigargyra | reverse complement strand
CTTTTTCTCAGATTTTCTCGCATCGAACACCATTCGTGTTTAGTGTTTAAACTGTATGGTGTTGACCGCATGTGGTATTAAAAACTAGTGACGGACGTATGACTTTTGTCATAGAGAGACCCAAAGCCAGTAAAATATTTCATTGCTTAATACGAAATTACAATGAATATTCTTCCCTTTATGATTTTTGTCTACTTGTCTAAAATACTTAAGAAGGAGGAATTTACGTTAAGAACTAGCTCTTAACTTAATCGAAGTGCTAAATAGTTATAACGCTAAGTGCTAAATATATAATATAGTTATAACCATTCAGAACTGAGAATCCATAGTCTAGTCTTCGGCGATATGGTTAGCGATCGAGTTTGGAGCGAACAAAGTTAATTTTGGACAAATAGTAACTCCGATTGGCAAAGTTGGTCCAGGATTGTTTATTCACGAGGTAGAACACGATACAATTGTTATGCATTCTACCGCGCGCGTGCAAATCAACATTTGATTTATGCCTTAAATCCTAAACTGTATTGAATGTGGGCACACAACTACTTTTAATTAGTGCGCCAGTTAGTGGTTTGCTTGCAGGGGTACGCCACCCCTGTTTCTAGCTTATACATTCTGTATACTGCTCGCGCTTCTGTATGTTCGCTTGAATGGATAAGGGATAACACTTTTTTAGGTATTCTTTATGTAGGAATGCACACATATAGATACCAAAATTGGAAAGAACTATTGTTGAGTTAGTGCCCACGCCTAATTATTACTAAACATCAAAGGCTTTTCAAGGTGTCCACTGCGAAAGTCCAAAAAAATACCTGACTTTTCTCTGACAATTTCGGTAGGTAGGTATTACCGGAACACGACAAGTCGCTATTCACGGTAGACTCCGGCCTGAGGGTGACCACTAGAAAGTCAGGTCATGCGATGGGACCTTACCACCAGCAAAAAAATGCACTGCACAGCACATAGCATTAATAAGTAATTAACTAAAGACATTAGGACATTACATACGTAGAGTTTAGCTACCAAAGATACATCGTGCTATTTATATATATCATACACATAAACACGCTAACGAGTTAATTTACTTACGAACACACGTTCAGTGCAAGTTAAGAAGCTATTCACGACGCCCGGATAACTGCAGCAAGGATAGAGAATTTATGATCACAGTTAGGTCCTAGTTCGAGACCGGATTGAAGATACCAAGTCTTAGCTCGTAGGAAATTGGATATCATGCTCCTAGTCTACGCTATTATTAGGGAATTACTTGTTTAAGTTTATTGTGTTGTCGCGGATAGGGTTTTAAGGATAGAAGTTAGGTATATCTAAACGGCGGATGTAGTTCGCGTTTTTTATGTTTAAGTCTACCGAAGAAGCAGGTGGGCCGCTTGATGGCAAGTGGTCATCGCCGCCTATGGACATTTGCAATGCCAGAGGAGCCGCCAATGCTACGTCGGCTTTGAAGGAGAGTTCTCTTCGCGCTTTTTTTGAAGACCCCCAGATAATCGCGTTAACAGTTATGTTCTGTATGTCTCAATTTGATCAACTTTTGGAAATAATGCGTGCGTTGTCAATATACATTTATCAGATATCTTCAAATCCATACAACAAAAGATACAACAATTTATGCCGCATCGACTCTCGCAAACAAACCAAAACTTATAGGGTACTTCGTTGACTATAATAATGAATTTGGCATGAAATATAGCACAAGTAAATATTAAAATATGATAACTATAATTCTGTAATTAAAAACTGTCATGAAGTTTTGTTTACATACATCTGTGTAGAGCGGATTAAGTAGACTCGTAGGTCGTTTTTTAAGCAGATATCGCAATCTACAATTAAATCAATACACATCACAGTTGTTACGTTCAATGTAAGATGAAGCTATTTACAATGACTATAAACACCGGAAAACTGCTGCGGGAATTGGAAATTTATGATAGCAGTAACTTCGGGGACGGAACGAAGATTGTAGCGAATTGAGAACTTGTAGGAAATTGGAAAGCATAGCCCTAGGCTTTGAAGGTGTTTAAGATCTATTTAGATTTAGTAGTTTGTATTTAGCTATTAACCATAGAGGACGTCCATTAATAACCTACTTGAGCTTAAAAAAGGAAAGAGAGGGGTTAAATTGGAGGATGGGAGATTATGGAAAATCTTAAGTAGACTTTTTCATTCAAAGAATTGTATAATATTAAGTACGATTGGTAAATCATTTGCAATATTCATGGACGTCTCCTTAATAGTTACGAACGGATTATTGCCAACTTTGGTTTATTTTTGATCCATATTTAATTTCAATTTAATTGTAAATAAAGAAATATATTAGGAGCTTAGAAAAGATGAGAAAATTTCTTTAACAATCTCGTAGCGATGATTATTAGTTACGAGAAAGCTCTCTCTATCAGACGTCAATATCTATGAAGGAACTTTATTTGTAAACTCACAAGTAGAGATCTTTTTATTATAACTGTAATATGTTCTATTAACATGAAATCCAAAAGTCTAAGTATAAATTGGGTACAAAAACAAGATGATTTGAACTTTCCAAAAACACGTTTTTTAATTGCCTTTGAATAGCTATTTAATTATGGCTGTTGGCTAGATTTTTTGTATTTATTTATATTATTATTAGGTATAGATTTTAAATTTCCATTATAATATCTATAAAAATAACTATACACATCTAAGCTAGATAATATACAAAGTTTTTCATTGTATTATGACACATGCCTGATACTCATTAACATCTAGGGTTGACTAGGATTGACATGCCATCAATCATAATGCACACTATTCATATTCTTTAATTTATCATTTATTTTTCTTTTACTTATTTAACGATAGATAAATGAATACATGATGTCAATACAGCAATGAAAATTGCACAGAAACTGACATCAGTATTCCAAGAACGAAGAGACCTCAAGCTTATAAAACTTCTGAAATTTTCTTTTCCAATCTCGTAGCGATATGAGTGAGTTACGGCCACGAAGTTACGAAGAACCTAAAGTCTCTGTTGAACGTCAATATCTATGAAGAAACTTATAAAATCTATTCTAACACTCTCAAGTCGAAGAAAGTTAAAGTTTTTTTTAACTTACGGTTTGATTTATTGTTTCTCTCATTTTCGTGAGGACGCATGCTTTGACATGAATATTATAAGTCTAGACATAGAATGATAAAAAAATATGAAAGCAACTTTTAAGTCACAAAATAATATTTAATTACTAACCTATCACACATTTTTCACATAAACATTCTTCATGAAATATGTTCGGATTATTTTGAGTTTATCGCAATCAGATTGACACCGCAGGTTTCATATGTAGTAATAATGTCTGAATAGAATAAATTGGATCTACACCTAAATTGAAATAAAAATGGCTCACTTTGTCCATACAGGAAATTAATCTTTGACGGAGAGTTTAGGTTTCGTCAAAACTCACTCAAGACGCTACGAGATTTTAAAGAAACCTATACCTATATAGAACTATAGCTCCTTGAATTCTTCGTTTTTTGGAATATCGATATTAGTATTCTATTTAAGTTTCGACATCACAACAATAATAAATATTTTTAATATTACATTCAATATAAACTGCACAGAAACTTAATATCAATATTTAAAGAACGAGAAGTCTATTCAAGAACGAAAGTTCTGGAATTTTCTATGAATCTTGTAGCGATATGAGTGAGTTACGAGCGAGAAGTTACGACGAATCTAAACTCTCCGTCGAACGTCAATATCTATGAAGGAACTTATAAAATCTATTGTAAAACTCTCAAGTCGAACAAAGTTAGCTCTTTTTATATCAATCTGAGATGGCTTGAATTACGTTTTTCGTATTTCTTACATAGAAAAATATGACATAGAAAAAAAGGTCCTTCCGAAATTTTGTATAATTATTTTATGATATGATTTCAATAGCCTGCTCCATTACTATGAACCAGAAGTTTCGGGGTACTTACGTATACTTTTCCGTTTATCGTTAGTTGGCTGAAAAATTATTTAAAATTAAGACATCTCTTAGATGTAGTTTTCGGTAGTCCGGTAATCAATCAAGTGCAACGAACATGAAGCCAGCAAATTGAAGCTCCGCTAGCCTGATAACAGATTAGACGCCTGCCCGAAATATTGTTAAAATGACAAATTAAAATCATTCTAATGTTGTAACAAAACGTCCCTTAACAATAATAGTTTATTAAAGATCGTGGTTACCCCCCAGATATTTACACTTTAGTATAGTCGTAAAGTCGAAAGCATTCAAGCAATGTCAAATGCCGTTGATTTACGTAACTGAGGTCTTTTACTGCTTACCAACCTTAAAATTTTTATAGCCCTAAAAAATCAAAAATCATCAAAAAGAGCTTTTTTCCTCCTCCAAAACACCTCCAGTAGATAAGGTGGTGACAAAAAATTACAATCGAATGAGCGACGAAAAAAAGTATTCTACGAGGATATTGCAATCCCAGTGTTACTATCCCCAATTTTATCTTATAGCAAGTCTATATCTAAGTATTCAAGTCAATTTAAAAAGCTATTAACATTTTTCCACACAAAACAAGGATCTAGGCAAATATTCTAGATCTCAAAGCTGGCAACACTGTTTACTGTAAGTCTTACTGTAAGCTAAGGGTCATTTAAAGGGTCTTTAAATACTGTTATAACTTCACAAGCTAGACGATCATGAGCTACTTTCATTAAATAACAGGCATGTACTCTCCTATTTATATCTTACGAGTGATCGCCCCATCAGTCGAAATTCTACCGCAATATCAATCTCTCAATATTGTGCGAACTAACTTACATTTGCAGTTGGATAAGATTTTAAGAGAATTTTAGTCTACAATAGACTTTGTTCTTATACTAACGTTCAGTTTCCAAAAAAATTTTGATATCACTAAAACTAAACGTCTAAATAAACATATGTTTATTTTTTGTTACAAATCTCCATATAATCAGATAATCTTTCTCGTTACATAAATGTTTTCCAGTTTTTACAAAATCACACTTTGTGGACATTGGCCGCCTTTGATATTAGATGCCTCATAAAATAATAAATAACTAAATGTAATGTCAATTGCTACCGAACAAACAGACGAAAATTAAAAAAAAAACTGGTTGACAATACAGGAGAATACGGTTCTTATATGTTATTAAACAAAAAAATAACATCAATTTTATATTATCAAAAGAAATTGCAGAGAGTTGACATATCCCAAGATAGAGACTGCTAAGAAAAGTTCTGATATTTTCTTTAACAATCTCGTGCAATGAAAGTGACGTACTCACTTTCATAGTCTACGAAGTTACGAGAATCGTAAGTCCCGTCAGAACAGAACGTCGATGTCTATGAACTTATAAATTCTTTGGTAAAACTTCTTGTGGCGTTGGGTAATAGAAGTTAAATATTGTTTAAAGTTATAGCTTGAATTGACATTGCTTATTTAGTAAAGTTACAGTGAAGCAGTGATTAGTATATTGGTTGATAATTGCGGTCTCGCTCCGGTGGGTCAGGTTCAAATCCCAGGTAGAAAAGTCAGAGGTGCACCTCTGACTTTTCTAAATCATGCGCGCATTACAAAGTAATTGTCACTTGCTACGGTAAAGGGAAACATCGTTGGAAACGTACATACTTACCACTAGTGAGTTCTTGAAAAAAAATACAAGCAAGGGGCGATGCGCGCCCTATAGGATAAGAATTCTTCAAAATAAGTTTTAAATTCGTTACATTGGCGATCGTGGAGTCCTCGTCCTCGTCCGTAGATTTAATTCTATAATTATAAAAAATATATTACCCAGATAGAAAAAATCGTAACGGATGTGACGTGAGGCAGCCCGTCAACCAACGGAAGCTCTACTTGCCAGCCAATGGGCACATTCCAGCCGACATCTTCTGGAACGCACTCAAGCGTTCCAGAAGGCGCTCAAAACGGTGAAAAAGGAACATTCGGCTATATATTTTGGGTGATTATGAGCGTTTTGAACGCCAAGTGGAACGCTCGCATTGACAACCCCAACTGCCAGTCTTGCTAGTCTGAATACATCGGTAAGCCATATTAATAAAAAGACTATCCGACCTCTGCCCGTTTTGTTTTCCTAGTCCTATCATTACAATATATCGTGGGCAGTTGACACACAGACATACATACCCGCAGGCTATGAAATAAAAATAACCAATTAAAGAAATTGCCTTTTTTTGTTCGCCTTGGTATTTTACATGGGTTTTTTCAAATAATTTCCTTCTGGTAAGTAAATATAAAATATACCATTAAAATAATAAATACTACAAATATCAGTTCATATAGCTTTATTGATATATCAATATGTGGTAATAGCAGTTTTTACAAACAAAAACATATTAATAAACTAGCAAAAGCTTAGAGTCGAAATGGTTGCCTTTTCGACGAATCTGTGAATGTTGTGTTACAATCCAAAAAAGTATACTTAGTACATATTAGTAATGCCGTCATCATAACTTAATTTACATTCGAATTGCGAAAGTTATATTAATTTAAATGTTAGATGCAATAAGCAACGTATGGTACCTGCGGGCCGACCACGTAACTCGATCAGCAACAATAACGTAAGTTTCAATTATAAGTTTGCCACAATTTATTTTCAGGTTAATAATACCGATAGAAATTGTTGCAAGCGTATAGTGATTACAACTGAATAGTCATTGTTAATCGCAAAGCTGTAATTTAGGCAAATTTCACATTGAAACTTTTGTTGTTGTTGCGCATCGAGTCACGTGGTCGGCCGGCAGGCCTTTGTCAATGTTTTTTAAATTGTGTCATATGAAAGTTCTACGGATAAATCAATATATACTATGTGAGTAGGAAAAGTTTTTGATGCATTTTAAATCATTTTTTTATTCTGTACTTCTGTAGGCGCACGCCACGCTTACAGATTACTTCCCTTTTAAATGTACTGATAGTTGTTACAATATAAACAATCGATATCATTTACTCAATATTCTCATATTTAGGAACTTCAAATCTGCAATGTTACCATATACATCCTACGTGGAAAAGTGTTAAGGTCCCATCGCATATATCGCATAGCTGACCACCCTCAGGCCTACCGTCAATAGCGCCTTGTCGTGTTCCGGTACTGCGCCTGAGAGCCAGAGTTTCTTCCTACCCTTCCCATCCTCCCTATCCCATTCTATCCCTTTTCTCTTCAAAGCCGGTGCAAAATTAGCGACTTCTCTAATATTACGAATGTTCATAGGCAGCGGTGACTACTTATCGTCAAGTATCTCGCCTGATCTATGAAACATTCCACCACACAATTCACAGCAGTCCTTCATTGCCCGACTTAAACATGTTATACAAGTCCATGAGCTGCTTGTTCGATTTCCCCTGTGTCTTCGCGTTGCGCATGTCTGTCCGTTTGTTGATGTGCACCTTGGCGCCCTCCACTCCGGACCAAGCCTTCGCCACGGAGACCAATTTGCTCCACGGCATCGGCCATTCTCCTCTAAAGAACTGTGACCAAATTTTCATGGTAAAGTAACGGTGTAGGTCACATCGTGTGACTTGACTTGCGATCCTCAGGCCGTAGTCTATCGATAATAGCAATGTGACGTGTCGCGCCTGAGAGGAAGGCCCTCTTTCTATCCCTTCCCTTTTCCCTTCATTGCCGGCGTAGCGGCGACTCGTCCAGTGTTGCAAATGTTCACGAGCGGCGGTGACTACTTACCATCAGGTATTGTTCATGTCTGTCCGTTTGATGATGTGCACTTTGCTCCCCTCCAATCCGGACCAGGCCTTCGCCACGGAGACTAATTTGCTTCACGGTATCGGTCACCTCGAAAGAACTGTGATATATAAGCATTCTTGTCAGAAAACCATTTCTGCCCGCAGGGATCGGGGTCTCCTCCAGGAATGAGTTAAGCCATAGTCTACCGCGCTGGCCAAGTGCGTATTTATAGACTTCAGTTACCTATTGAAAACTTTTTTTTAAGAACTCTCTGGTATGCACGTTTCCTCACGATGTTTTCCTTCTCATTCTGAAAGGAGACCTGAGCCCAGCAGTGGGACAGTAATGGATTGATGACATTCTAAGCAGATTATTCTCACAAAAACCTTTTGTAATTTTCGTTTTAGTGCTATTTTGCAGATTTTTTATGTAAGTATTGTTGTAAGTGCAAGTTATTAATGAGATAACTTACTTGATCAAAAGGTCTCTTTCCTATATGGAACATGATGTACAATAGCGGTGCTTTGTTTAATGGTACCACCACGTCACTGGTTTCTTGTATCCCTAATTCGGCATAGATCCTCTCGGAGTGCAGTTGCAAATGATCGTAGACAACCTGTAACCAAAATAGTCACAAAAAATAAAGTGATACTTTCAGAAGTCCTTTAAAAATTATTTGGAGAAACAAAAATGTCTGGCGAAACTTAAGGAGAGAACTAAATCTTTGATATACAGTAAAAAAAAGTAAATATTCTGTAAAACTTGAATTATTTAGTTACTTAATAGCTATATAACATATTATCATATATATGTAATTTTACGATTTTCAAAGCTGGAACTGTGCATCTGATCAAACAATGTTCAACATTGTAGTGACAGTTAAGTCTGTCACTACAATTAACCTTATTTGAGTAAGTCTGGTATCTGTCACCTGTTCGACTGCCATGTGCCATCTACTTAGTGCCATGCGAATCGTGTGTAAATATTAGTATACTTTATCACTTTACTTCGGGATTACGTAAAGATACAATTTTTAATTACATCTAATATTTTTCATGCTATCCATACTACGCCAGGATCGATTAGTGCAGGTAATTAAATCGGCTCATTCTATATATAAACAGCAGTGGACAACATGCCTTGATGTCAAGCGATCAATTTCTAATACGACATAGGGCGCGTTCCACTTGACGTTCAAAACACTCATAATCACCCAATGTATAGCCGAATGTACATTTCGAGCAATTTGAGCGCCTCCTGGAACACACTTGTCATATGCACGACAATAATGTACGCATACCCTAAGACTGTCGCGTCCGGGCGGCGACATGAGTATTTGACTTGTGAGAGCCGCGGCGTCGCTCTCGCGCTCTGCGTTTGAAGCCGGCACGTTACCCTGAAATTAACAGACGCAGTTAATGAATTATACTTTTTATTATTTATACAAAGATTTGCCTCTTGGGCTTACTCACTGCAGCCTACACCTAGACATTTACAATACCAGGGGAGCCAATGTTATGCAACCTTTAAAGGGAAAGATGGGATTTGGCTAATTGGAATCAGCAACGCTTTGAGAATCCACAGGCAACGAGGTTATGCCGATAGAGGCACAGCAACAAAGTAGGAAGAGTGGCAAGACGGAATTTAGAGTATTGCTTTGTTACATTGATTTATTACTCCGAGTAGAGGTATTCTGATACTTTGTTTTATTTTTTTTAATGAATCCACATAATTAAAATGAATAGAAAGTTACCACTGTTTATTCACAATAGATTGAAACGAACAGTCTATAAACAAATCTAAAAAATATGTGAACACCCAAACCCACAGCCAACAAAAATTAGTGTTTAATTTGTAGATTCTAAAAAATGGAGCAATTAAAAAAAGCCAAAATAAATGTAGAATTGAATGAAATACTGCAGAATTATTCACGCACACAGAAAAAGAGAAACAAACGTACCTGTATACTCGTACGTAAACTCGTCTCCACGTTTTGAATCAGCAACGAACGCTATAATACTAACCTCCTCAAAGAACTCGGCGAACTCAGGAAACTCCTCCAAGCCAAAGTTGTTAGATAAGGTGCGGGATTGTGCCGCGCGCGCCAACAGCCGCGCGATCTGCGCGCAGTGCTTGTCGTCTTCATCCACGGAGCATAGCGCCTCCGCGATAGCTAATGCTATGCTCGATGGACTGCTGTAGCTGCCGTCGAACGATACCGAACTAGATGTGTCTGTTGGAAGTAATTACAAATACATACAATACATTAAGATAATTCACGCCCTCATAAAAAAAAGGTATAAACTTATATAAATACGTAAACAACACTGATACATAAACAGCATAAATCGATTAATGTCTACATAAAAAACTTTAAGTAATAAGTCCTTAAGAAGTTGTTTAAACGAGTCAATATATCTTTATTGAATTAGGCAGTACATGTATAGTCGTGATTTGAATCATGTGCTAACAGGATGCTGCTAATTAAATCGGCACCCTGCATTATTAGATAATAACAATAATAACTTTTCGGTACAATGTTGGCGAGGACGGTATTTTTATAACGTTTAAAATGCTACTTCAATTTGCAATATACTTAGTCAAAGTATGTTTTACTTACCTTGAATGATACTTACTTGTCACAATTCGAACATGCTTGGGTTTTGGTTTTCTAGCGTTCATATCATGAGCGTCTCCATTAGTAACTGGAATTAAAGCGTATTTTTCATTCATCTATCATATTTTTAACCATCATATTTTAAAATAAACAATATATGCTATAGTAGCACAAGTCAATAAAGTCATCACTACATATCATTAAATTCTTTACCAAATGCCTTCAATCATAATGTGACAAACTTGTGATATTCATATCATCATATCATCACAATATCAAAAACATTTTCTGAAATTACAACTTATTGTCGTTTTAACGTTTAAATGTGTGTTCATTTAATGACAAGTTATGATCTGTCGATTTATCGACATATCAAGGAGACATTTTAAGTGATATTTGTGGAATTGTGCATCTTAGGTTAATTATAACAATGATAACAAACACTTAACGTCACAAGGACTACACACTAGTTATGAGCGATTGTTACTAAAATTATTCGAATTATTCGAATAAACGAATGTATTCGAATAGTCCGTTTATTCGAATGTATTCGAATAACAATTGATATTATTCGAATAATCCGTTTATTCGAATGTATTCGAATAATAATTGATATTATTCGAATAATCCGTTTATTCGAATAATCCTGTTATTCGAATAACAATCGACGTAATTCGAATAACAATCGACGTAAGATAAATATATTTACGAATAATTCGTTATTCGAATAATGTATTTCTCGTTATTCGAATTATTCGATTTTTTTTCTAACAATCGCCCATCGCTACTACACACCCGATTGTTGATTCTACTACAGAAGAAAATTCATACCAGTTTTCTCCTTGACCGCTTCTTTCTTAGCCCATTTCTGAAGCTCTTCGTATGTGACAGTGACCAACATTTGTAGCAATAGTGATCCGCCAACAGGATTGATATGCGAAGGTAGTGTTTTTTCAAGAAGAGATGTCGCATTTGTAAAACATCGAGGGATGCAGTCCAAAGATCTCGATATGCAGGTGAGGCAAAGTGCCATCGTCTGAAACAATGTTGCCAACATAAGAAGAACTTAAACTTAGATAAAAAATAAGTTATACGTTGAATGCGTATCATCCGCAAATACATTCACTCGCAGGGACAAAAATATGTCACAACGATTTTTCTTAACATTAAATATGAACATTAAAAATATATATATAAACCGCATACTGTAAACATTAAGTTATTGATACATACCTGATACATAGAAGCTCCGGTTTGTATAGCATTGACTAAGATAGGTGGTATAAATTGCAGCGTTGTCCCAACCATAGCTAGTAAACCAGCAAGCCACGGAGGTCTTCGGTCGCACCATACCTGGAAATAGAAAGATATAATAATAGTTGATTGTAGGTGTCCTTCAATAATATTTTAACATATCGTCATATAATAACTTTAGAATACGGCAGCCATATAAATTTGCAATAGCGGTTTCATGCTGCACATCAAAAGGTGCCCATGTCCTTTCCTATTCGCGCTATCAGATTATTTTAAACTTAAACAGATAGACAGACAGACATATAGACTGACGTGTCTAGAAACTTCATTCAATAATATTAAGATAAAAATCACCTGTCGTTTATCTAAACAAGCGGCCCAGTCTCGCCCTGATATCTCCAATGCGTAACAAAGTGTTGACTTAAACTCCGCCTTACTGCCAATGGACGCTATGATGTACGTTAGCGCGCCAGCCGCTCGTGCGTATTCTTCGCTTGCTGAAAATAATCACATGTCTTATTATTATGGTTGTAAAAAAATGTTACAGATGAAGGATTACGATCTCAATCCGATAGGTTTAGTTTCGAATTTCCGCACCTGAGTTTTCCAAATCATACGCGTATTAGTAAATAATTAACACTTGCTATACGGCAAAGGGAAACATCGAGTGGAAACCTATATAGGTATGTGAGTTCTAAAAATAATGTTCTCAAACGTGTGTCAGTCCGCACTTAGCCAGCGCGGTTGTCTATGGGCTAATTCTTCTAATCGTGAAAGGAGACCCGAGCCCAGCAATGGGTTGGAGCCCAGCAACCACAACCACAGCAGATCCTAACGCAAATTCTTGTATTATGGTAATTAATGTTTTCAGCTTTATTTACAAGTGAAGCTACCATCCATGTCCTCAGGAGGCTATTTAAATAAGAGTAGGATTTTCCTATGTGTAGTTCGCTGTCGACTTCCTCCAATTCTCACTCTCTTTCTCTTGTTCTCAATACGCGACTCTCTGTTTTTATAAAAAGAACTTCCAAGCAGGATATTCAGGCAAAAAAAAAATAACTGCAGCGCAGACATAGACAATATAACACGCAATAAATCTAAGCTTTTCTTTTTTATTATTTACTGTTTATGCTTTTCTTGTATTTAACTTGAGTCTATGTGTGTAAATTTCTATTTTTGTAATATTAGCTTAAATTTATAAACATCTGATTTGTGAAAAATGTTATGTGTCTATGCTCTTTCCGTGCCCGATAAACGTTTTTTTTTCTTTCTTCTTTCTATATAAATTGCTTACAATTATGATCCCCCTGGAACTTGCAAAACCCGTCCGCTGTACACAGAAACCCGCCGCATGGCTGCCTCTCTGCGTCCCCTCGGTACCACAGGCCGGCGGCCGACCAGCGGCAGTTGTCCACCGACATACTGCGGATGCCCTTCACTAGGAGCATCCTAGCAAGATGCCAGTTGCGCATCGTCAGAACCTGGAAAGATGGGACCAGAAAAAATCCGGCAACAGGACTCCTGGTATAGATAGCATAGCAGGACTAACTTTTATTGCTCAACAGTTACTTGACTGTCCAAACTGACGTTTAGTCTTCAATGGTAGGTGAAATATCCGCACAAAAAATCAAACTCTCTTTTTATCAGCTCACTCGTTCTTATTGATAGCGATCAGCTTATATCGTGGACGATAGAGAAATTCTATAAACAATTTATTTACTTTTATATTTTATCATGGATGTCCATGAGCTTCGGACGACCGGAAAGAAGACAGCGGGAAACCGATGGATTTAGAAGGCACAAGACCAGTCAGAGTGGCGTAAATTTAGGGAAGCCTATGTCCAGCAATGGACCTTTAAAGGCTGATGTAATGGGAATGGAATGAGCTTCAAAAGCCAATAATAACCATAGACATACACGCAGTTCACTTAATATTACATTGTTCAGATCAGATCATCCTACATAAAGCCAGTGTTGCTACTCCTAACGACTAATTTAAATCTCAAGAAGCTTCCGAGAACAACTGTAAGAATACTCCTAATAACACAAACAATAAAATACCGATATACTCGATCAATGGTGATATCATTCAAAACTCACCTTAACAAGTAGAGGCCAAGACGGTTGTGGTTGTGCGAGCAAAACTATAAGCTCCAGTCCAATGGCGGTCTTATCAGGCAATTCCTGGGTGTCCTTAGCCGTGACGTCATCAAATCCATTGAACAGGTTCGGGCTGACAAAGGTGAACCATGGGAAGGGATGATCTTTGGTTGACGGTGTATCTTTATCGTTGAATACCTGTAACGATAAAATGATTATATTGTTGACATTTTACGGAAGTGGGTCTTTTTTAAGTGCTTCACTTATCGCTACTATTGGCAAGACAGGAAAAAATCTATTCCATTTTTGTAGTCGCCCACGCGTATTACTCAATTCGGTTTACTTTGAAAACAAAACGAACATTAATTAATGTTACAAAAATATGAAACAAATTGTATAATTTGTTGTAGTACAGCGCAGTTCGCCCCCCTGATACACCATGCATTTAATAGCTCGTTGCACTTGACGTGCAAAATGTTTTTATCAATTTAGAAAGATAAATACCTAAGGGAGTTACTTTAGAAACGTATACTACTTCATCATGAAATTTCTATTGGCAGATTAGGGAATCATCTTCTCACGAAAGTCTGGATGGGAAAAATATGCAAGGGACGTGCGTCGTTTTAGTGACAAGTCTTTTGGCAATTTCGACAAAAATAGTGTGTTACGGAAATACGTTTTTTTGAGAAACTACTTTTTGCGGAAACAGCAACAATTCTGGCAATGAGGCAATGGCAATTCAGGGAAAAAGTGGGTCAAGGAAGTTCAAGAAACGATAACGCGTACAAAAGAAAAACTAAACATTTATCATGTTAATTTATTGGTCTTACCACACCAGGCGCGAGCATTGCAGCTACAATTCTAATGAAAATACAAAAATGACCACCTGGTGCAGAAAGTGCAGCTCGGCCCCGCGGTACACCATGCACTTGAACAGCTCGTTGCACTTGGCGTGCACGTCGCGCACGTCGCGCGCCTGCCGCGACGGCGCGAGCCCGGCCAGGTCGGCGCCGCGCGCGCACAGCGACGGCAGCAGTTGCGCCACGCACAGCAGGATGTTCAGGATGTCGTTTATGAGCAACGGCGTGGTTGATTCTGTTGTGTTTGTCTGCAATGTATAACTCTTTGAACGAGCCCGGCTGTTTCGTTTTAAGTCACGGTGGGAAATCTATAACTCATAAATAAATGTGACTAAAGCAGAAAGCTGATGTAAGAAAATAACTATTTAAAAGTACACGTGAATTATTTTTCATAACAATTACAAATTATCATGTCCACCGGGTGAAATCACCCAGGTATGGTGGGCCAGTCTAAAGTTAAAAAAATTTGCGCATTAAATGTGAAGGGCTTTTTATTCGGTTGTCCATGATACTTTCGGACCCTAAATGGCCCTAAATATACACCAACAGTAACTGTCAATTTACCGCAACAAGATAGGAAGGTAAAAGGGATTTCGGGATGATGATGATGATCTTACCTGACAGTATCTCACAGTTAGGATGGTCAAAGTTTCATTCAACATTCCAGCAAAAATTCTCTGCGCCATTCGCGGAGGTACCGTGTCCCATAAGTCTCTTCGGCTTCCTAAAGAAGATTTAAATTATAATTTGAAAAAGTCAAAAGTACGGGTCTGGGATTCGAACCCGGATCTCCTGAGTGAGTTCGACGTTCTCAATCACTAGGTTATTTATGCGTATTACAAATTAATTATCACTTGCTATACAGTAAAAGAAAACATCGCGAGGACATCTACAAACCTACATAGAGGAGATCCGAG
>DWNK01000085.1:0-15473 GCA_018250315.1 Hyalothyrus neleus pemphigargyra | reverse complement strand
ATTCCCATTAACCCTGAGAGAATAGGGTGTATTGCGTCGCGTCCTGATACGATAATTATAAGCAATATCCCGAGAATCGAGCCTACCCATTTTTTTGTGTTTACCGACTTTAATCGCCTATAGTACGGTCCGATAAACACACTAAAGAGAAGTAATGATAAATAAATAATATCATTTTTGTTTTTTGCAATAAACGACAACATGTTTGCACTCGAATTCTGAAATTTATAATTTCATGACAATGATATGTAGAACAAGTTATATAGACCGCCTGTCTATAATATACTACTGTTAATTATTTTCTTATAATTTATAATACGGTGCTAAACAAATAAATTCAACTTCACATTTTTTCCCCTTTGACACTGACATCCATCTTTGATACTTGAACTTGACAAATGTCACCGGCTTTTTTAGTTCTTACAAAAAATGTATATGTACAAGATGATTACTCATGTCTCTGCCACCGACATTTGAATATTTAAAAGGTAATAAATACGATCATATTTACTTTGAAATTTTATTAAAATTCTAAACTTGATTGCGAAAATCAATCGATAATAATTATTTTAAGAAATTGTTTGCTGTTGCTATGCTTATTTGGCACGTCACTGTTGTCAGTTGTCACTGTCAACGTCAAAGTGACGAGTGAAACATATTTACAAAAATCAATAAATGCATTGAAATTGAAACTTTGATTTTAAAGTCTATACATTATATGGTGCAGAAATCATGATATAAAGTAATATATTCTAATACACGTAAATTATCAAAATGGACGAGGACGAAAAAATGTTTAGTGCTAGAAGCTGCCTAACAGAGGAAGTCAAAAAAGCTATTATAGACGATCTCAATTCAAAAATTGGTGGGGACGTCGAAAATTTAGCGAATGTGTACCAGTTGGAAAATGAATTAGTTGTCAGAAGAGATCAACTTCGTGGTCTTGTAAATATGTTGATACTATTTACTGTTTTTTTTATATTCTGCTTTGTTTCTGTCATACCTAACTCTGGCCAACCGACCTGCTCTGAACTTTGAAAGTTGGCCAATACACCACGCCGGATTACTTTAATTTATGTATATAATAAATACATTTATTTGTATATAATTTAGTCATAATCCTGTCAGCTGAAAGTTACAAAGAGATAATTCCATTCCAAACTCAAACATATTTCATATCTATGATCACCAGAAAGAAATGTGACCACGAATAACAGTAAAGTTATATATTTATAATAAGAGATTCTAACTCAGCTTGAGTTAGAATTGGTGGATCTAGAGTAGTAAGTGTCTGGCCATCTGACACAGGGCTGTATCACAAATTTTATTTAACTAAGACCAAATAATAAATATGCAAGGTCAATGAAAATCGGCAACATTAAACTTTTATTTTTATTCTTTTTGATTTTTTCCTATACTTAAATCATGTTTTGTATATCTTTTTAGTTAAATGCTGCCAATAATGAGGTGCCTACAAAACTGTCAACAGCTATTAAAAAAGCTGAATCAAATTCAGAACATATTGAAAATCTTAAAGAAAGGAGTGAAAAGTTAAAAAAGAAGGCAGAGGAGTTTTTAACAAAAAATGAGGTTGTTCTAAACGAACTTAATGGAAGGTTCACAGCTGTTCATAAGCTTCAGGAAATACTAGCATACTTCAAGTCTTATGCTAAAGTAGAAGAGTTAAGGTATAATTATACATACATACATTCATACATTTTATTATACATTTAATTTTAAGTTGATTATTCCTTGGTGTAATTTTTACCTTCCTAATTTCAGTCTTATATAAATTACAATTGTTATTATTTATATTATCTAGTTATTATTATTTTATTTTCATTACCCTTCAGGCAAATTACACAAAAGTTCTACTTCATAATTCTGAGAATATTATCGAATATATTTATAGAGAAGCAGTGATAGCCTAGTGGTTACTAAGTAATGCTGCTGGGGTTGGATTGGTAATCCAGGCACCCACTTCATATTATTAACTAATTATATTATCACTTGTTTTAATGGTGAAGAAATACATCTAAAAATCTATGTATATGGTTTTCCCAGAATTTTATTGTTCATTTTGAGACTAATGAGTTATGCATCTTATACTTTTTTGAAGAATATCTTAGGGCAGAGTATTAGAGAAGATTATAAAACGTCATTCCCGCTTCATGCTTCTTAATTTAATCTATATCCTATTCCAATTATTTTTACTGAATGTTATTCCGTGCTGAAAATTATTTTTTCCAGTAATCAGCTAAAGCAATGCAAAGACGACGAGCAAATGGTTACTTTGTATAATCAGTTGATGGATATGTGTCAGGAATGCAATGATCCACACCGTTCTGCCTATGTTAAAGAGACTACACACTACTGGCATAATGTCTTAAAGGATCAGTTAACTAAGTATGGGTTTGAAATTTGCTTAAGTAGATATAACTACTCGATCTTATATTATGTGTTATGTTGTGCTTACTTATACACCAGTACTGGTAGTAATGTTGCTAGCCAGGCAGGTCATATAATGGACCTTACTGCCAGCGAGTAAGGCAAGTCAATTGTGTGAAGAAGACTCCGATCCAGCAATGGCATTCCATTTTTATAATCCACAATAAATTGTAATAATATTTTCACTGTAAATTTTCTATTTGAGACATTATGCACAACTATATATATTTTTATATTTTCAGAGGTTATGAAGATGTAATGAAAATAATGAAATGGCCTTTTTCTTCAGAAGAAAACATTCCAATACCAAATGAGGTGCTTGCCAAGTTTAGTAATCTCACCAAGTATCTGTTTATGATCAGAGAATCTGATGCTGTTGTACGAGAGATCAATCTCTATGAAGATCTAGGTGACTTGAAAATATATTCTGTTAAATTTAAATTTCACGTCAAATTGATATAAAAAAGTTTAATCTACAATATGTTTTTCTATCTATTTATGTAAATAGTTTATTCAGAATGTGTTTATTTCCTAAAGGAACTGACTGAAACATTAGTAGCATCTGCTTACTAAATTTTTAGTCTTGTACAAAAAATATCACATTTCTACAGCTTGTATTCCAAAAGCTGTTCAAAATGGTTCAATTGTATGTTCTGTCATACATTTTTAAGGGATTTCGAATGTTATCAGGGGTTTTTGCTGTATTGTATGCTATCACATTGTCATAAACGATATTCTAGCTTTAATGATTAATTAAGGGGAGATACTCAATTACTTACAAGATAAATAAAAGCATATAAAATATTTATTCTTAACTGTAACAAAAAAGTTTTTGTTTCGTTTTAGAGGCGTTTTTAGACACGATATTTTTGCATTATTGTTTGCTAGAATGCGAGTTTTTTCATGGAAGTTATCAATTTAATTTGCAGTCCTCGAGCCATGCTTGCCTGTAAAGATCTTGCTACGACCTCTCAGAAGGCGTTTCATTTTCCACTTCACGGGAACTCGACAAACTGCACGGATTGACCGCCCTGAGTGGTTTCTCACGCAGACCCTCACTTGGATAAAGGACCACCAGAAATTCGTACGCACACACGTTCAACCAATCGCTGACAAGCTAAAGTTGAAACATGTTCATGCCGTGGTAAGCTATTGAATCTGAACCATTCATATTCCGGATTAATTTTAAATCTCAATAATTTGCAGTTTTTAAATTTTTGTATAGCAACCCTATCTTAAGAAATAATATATCGCCAGCTTTGTACCCCATTCCTGTCTTGTTCGTCCTCCTTCTAACATTAGGTCAGACGTTTTCGTACACAGATACTGTGCCCTAGTAAGATAATTAATAATTTAAGTATCTGATTAGAATAAGATTCATATTTGCTTGAATATTACCAGTACAAAGTAAATGATAGGCAAGATTTAAAAATTTAATAAAGATGCAAAAAATGTACTAAAATTTGCACTACATCTAATGGGTATATACTATATATATAGTAAAATATTATAACGACGGCCCACGTTTCTTAATAATCACTATGGACGCTCACATGACTCACAACCTTTGATTCACGTGCAGGTGGAAATCTAGATAATCAGTTTATGTCTTTGGTGATCCTGGTTGCTTTTTTTAATTTATCTACTTAACCTATCTATGTACTTATCTTTGTGCGTTAATAGCACCATAGGGTCTCGTACGGGCTATAAGTGTAGAAAACGGTATTATTTTTTTATCATTTCAACCTATTATTCCAGGCTGAATTCAACAGTGGTCTTGTAGCGTTAGCAGCAGAAAGGCTCCACACAGTGTTAGCACTCTACCAAGGCCACGGATCTAAAGGCGAGATCGTTGACGTGGATGCAGCCTTCGCACACGCTGTGGACGAGACTTTAGGCTTCTATAGAGAACAACTAGCGGTTACGGGATATCCAATCAACAATGTTCTATCCGTGCTCACTAAGGCCGAGACGTTTGTTCGCTGGCTTGCTGTAGAGAAGAAATGTGAGTGACTTGTTGAATATTGTCTTGCCATTGTATTGTGCAGTACTTGTGTGTAAGAACTTGTAGCATTGTTGTTTTACCAGTCGTGACTTCACCAGTTTATGGTTTTATGTACATTGCACATAGTCAGTAGTAAAATTTTTATGAATCATCCTGATGTGGAGTATCAGTATAGAAGTTGTAAATTAGACTCTTAGAAATATTGAAATAATAAGCAAAACTGTTTACAAGATGTCTTGGCGGGTTAGTACGTTGGTTGGACACAGATGTTTTTACTGGGTCTGTGTTAAAACAGCTTTTACATTATACTTAACTTTTATAGCTTCTGTCCGCAGATTCTGGCTTTAAAATATAAAAAGTTTCATTAGCAGAGCCATTATTTAGTAAGTTTTTTTATGTTGAATATTGATATTAAGGTAATTGGTCCAGTAGACTTTCCGTGACTGGACAGACAACTTTCTGTCACAGTTTCATTATATGTATAGAAGATGTGGGACTATAAATGTTTTATTCTTTTATATACACATATATTTTTCAAAGATGCACTAACAAAAATGGACGAGATTTTGGAGAATGATCAGTGGATAGAAGCTGTGGCGACAGGAGTGGGCGCGGCGGTTGGATGTGTGTTGTGGGTGCCGCGTGGTGCTGATTGGTTCGTTTCTTTACTGAAGACTATGGAGGACCGATACTTTATACTGCCTCAGCCTGGCCATCGGTGAGTTTGTTAAACTAACTGTTGGGTGTTATGGAGTTTCTTAGCACTTCTTTTATATAGCAGTATACCACGTTATAGACCTAATGAAACGTGATTAATTGTTTTATAAATTGTAGTGTAGCACTGTAAAATTTTTAATATTTTGAGTAATTATAATTTTGAATTTTGTATTTAACTTAAAAACCATACACCTGTGATTATTGTATCACAAGATCTCAAATTATTTTATAATTTGTATAATACAGTTTGTAAATGTTTGGATCGAAGTTCGTTAATCTTTCATGAAAAAAGCCTGAACGGGTTTAGATAAAATTTAGCATACAAATAGTTTATAACCTGGATTAACATATAGGATACTTTTTATGTCGCTAACAGGTCCACCTGGGATCATGTAAAATCCAGGCGACCGACGCCGCGGGCAAAAACTAGAAAAAAATTAAAATATTTTACCTTCCAGCTTACAATTCCTTGAACTCCAGTTGGAGCTTATAGACGAATGGCGTATACGTCTAACACAACTACTGTCTGTGGCGATAGATTCTATATGCCCAGAAACCTTCCTAGTGGCAGAACCAAATTTATTGATAGCGATCATCAACACAGCTCATCATGTACGCACGGTGTTGTTGTTGTGGACTCATTCACTAGTAAGTTCGGATTTTCTAATGTATAAGTGTAACGATGAGGCAGACCAGGTAGCCAGATGGTATGTAGTCATCGCCTATGGACATTTGACGCACCAGCTATGAAAGCAAAGATTAGATAAAAGGAAATATGAGAGATACAAGCAGCAACGTTTTGTGAAACTCCAGGCCACGCTGAGTGAGACACCCCAAAACGCCTTAATTTTTTATCAAATTGTATCGTGAAGAATTTGATAAAATTTAAGGTATTTTTTAAGTGATTTGGGTAGAGTAACGTGGTCTGATTAACCCGCTAGAATGATGCATGAATGATTAAGATTTCTATTCTAATTCAGTCTTACATTTACATTTACAGCAATATCTCCAACTGCACTACTACCGCTCTCAGTTCCATAGCTTCACACAACAGCAACATCGCGACGATTCTGAGCATTCTAGTGTGGCTGATGAGGAGTTAGAAGAGGACCCCAAGAAGAGTGTAAAAGAACGTTAGTTTCTAATATTATTATATAATTTTAAAGTAACAAAAAAGCATGAGGAAGAAATCAACAAAAAATAATTTCAAAATAAATCTGTCACTGTTTTTCTCTTGTTACAGAAGAAATAGATGGAACAATGTATCTAAAGGACGTCGAAGTTCGCGCTCAGAAGTTGGCGTTCAATGACTTGTCCAAACAAGCTACTGAGGATAAAGATGTTGATGTGAGTCCACTCTATAACATAATCAACCCGTATCATACTGTCCTTGGGCTAATAAACGGCGTCCTCCCTAACCTAGGATTGGTTGGAGAGGATGTAGCTCCATCCTCCCTACTCCCATAACCGCGTAACAGGAATAGCAATTACGGCCCCGCGCAAAAGGGGAATCATTTCTTTTAAATGTTTCATGAAAAGAAACTTATTGTAACATGAAATATAGAATTTCCTTGAAGTTACAATAAAACCCAGCCAAAGTGACAGCCAAAATGTACAAAATTACATAATATAATGCACAAGTCGTATGTAGATATAATTAGGAATAGATTTAGTAAAAAGGCCCTTTTATGAATGGGTCATATCACGAACAGGCCCTTTTTTGAGTTAGAAGGCCATTTTGCGAGTAGGTCCAAAGTTTACTAACCCATGTATAGAATCTTGACATGGCCCAAAAAGTTTGACTTATGTGATCGCAAAATACTAAATGCTTAATAAAAAGGCCTGATTCAAAAGTTGAAATTGTATGTATACTAAATCTTAAGAGTCTTATTATTATTATTTCATTTAACAATGTTCGTATTGACCTATAGTCCACTTCACGAGAAGCTGTAAATTTTGTAAACAACAATTTAGAAATTCATAACATTTGGATCGAATAAAAAATACTATTTTTGGAATTATTTCTATTTTTGTATAGGGACATAATGACGTACCAAATGTGTATATTCCCGGTTCCTATACCATAAAACATTAACAATGATAACTAACGTATAATGCGAGTAGTTGGAATTGTGCATTAGTTCCTTATTATCCGTATATTACTTTAAATTTATAGTATTTGGTTAATTCATAACTGTCATAACGGTTGCTACGAACTCAGTAGATCTTTGTTTACAAAATTTATAGCTTGTCGTGACGGGGACTATAGTAGTGATTCCTTTCACAGCATGGAGATCAAAATTTGACACTAACAGCGATAGATCAAGCAGACGATACATTAGAGGACGGTGGTGCGTTTGGCGAAGCTCCGGCGTTGTTAGCCACCCTAAGGGATGCTGGGCTAGCCGCGCTGGTGGAACATATCTTGTTCGAGTTTAAGGCCACCACACGAGAATATAAGAAGCAGAAGTGAGTTTTATAAAAGCATATAGAAATTTAAATAAATTTTAAGCTGCTGTGTGGTGCTAGGTATTGTCGTTTAAATTTTTAAGCTTCATGAATAGTCGAGTTTCTAACTAGTAACTAATACATAATAACTAGTAACTGATACATAATCACGTTTAAGATCTTTCTAAACTAAGAGCTAGTTCAGGTTAGGTTAGATAAGTAAATACTTTTTTCATTCTCTCTCTCTCTCCCCTCTTTTTTTCCCCCTCGCTCTCTATCACACTGTTTACTCTCTATCATACACCTATGAACACTCGAACGAAAATTACTGTTTCGTTAATACGAAACCCAATTTTCCGTATTGAAACCCACATTTCTGTAATTTCACACTACGAGTACTTTGGATATTAAACTAATGACACCTCTACTTCTGTCAACATGTATAATATCGCCAAGACGGTCGGGCCTGATGATATAAGAACGATATTAGACGGGTATCCGAAAGTACCTCGAAACTTCAGCCGAAGTTTCGTGATGCCTATGAATGGATTAAGCCTAGAGTGTCTTTTTACATCAAAAGAAGGAATCTATTAAATATATTATCTCGTAGATGGCACGCAATGCCAACAGTGGAGCAGAAAGCGCTAACAGCCTCGGCGCCATTATGCGCTCCATTGGCCGCGCTGTGCGCGCGTCGCGCGTCGTGCGCACAGTCGCTGGCCCCGCGACTAGCCGAGACACTGCGCATGCAACTGGCGCACGACATCGACAACTACTTGTTTGAGGTTTGTTGATTTACATTTGGTTATTGAGTAACATGTTATGGGTAACATACATATAACGCACAGTGTGTATCTGCATTATGAAACGATTTTTTTTCAAAGAATGATTTTTTATCAGTTCTCTTAAATCGCGTGCTTAAGCCTTGCATGGCAATTTTTCCGGCCCTAAGAATCGTAATAGTATTATTATTAAAATATTGAATTTATTGAGCATCCTAGGCATTTTATATGTTAATATATTTTATACTTATGTATACGAAAAAAGAAATACCTACTTTTCACAAAATTCTGTTACGCAGTCGGCGACCACTCCCTACGCGCCCGATCAGCGTACAAATCGCGCGTATCCACACTTATTAACAAACTAGATTTTTAAATTTTAAAACTTAATGATTTTATAGGTATTTATGATTAGATTCGAATATTTAATACCCTCAATATGTCCTAACAGTATGTTTAATCTGATATACTGTACATGCGTATGATATTTTTTTTATTTTTATAGTTCGTTTTCAGATTTTTCATTCTGTTTATCGATAACTATTCGTATTTGGCAGGAGGTGGTTCTAGCCTGCTGGTTCAACACCGGCGGCGCACTGCAGCTGACGCACGACGCACAGCGCTGCCTGCTGCCCGCCTTCCTGCCGCCCGTCAGCGCGGACGTGGTGGAGTACAAGCTCATGCCGCGGTCAGTGCGCACTGTCTCTCGCACAATACAGCTCTAGGTGGAACAGGAGCCGTGATGCTGGTTCAAACCTTGTAGTGGAATTCGATCCGAAAATTCAGCGTCAACATAAAAAATATCATGAGTGTAATTGAACTCGTCAGTGATATAGTAGGATTTCAGCTACATGCTACGACTACGAGAGTACGAAATCCTGTATGTTTCTTATGTATCTTACATAGACCTTTAAACGTTGTAATCGGTCCATTATGTTCCTCAGGAATGGTAAATGCAACTGTGATCGACGATAGGAATATCTAATGGAATGTGGGCAAAGCCGCCCATAGACTTGTAACCACCTCTACGTAGAACGTAGGACTACTGTTCTGTTTGAACAGTAGTACAGCAGTAGCAACACTACTACTACTCACCCACTGCTGGGCATGGGACTCCTCTCGGAATGAGAAGGATTAGGCCATAGTCTGCCGCGCTGGCCAATTGCGTATTGGTAGACTTCACAGACTTTTTGAGAACTTTTTTTAAAGAACTCTCAGATATGTAGATTTCCTCACGATGTTTTCCTTCACCGTATAGCAAGTGATAATATCTTGGTAATGCGCACATGATTTATTAAAATCAGAGGTGCCTGGTATTTAAAACTGGATCCACCGGAGCGAGACCACAGCTCTCAATTACTAGGCTGTCACAGCTTCTGGCCTTGACATAATGAATATCAATTCCAGACTCCTCGAAGGCTGCAGACTACTCAACATGGACTACAACGACGCACGTCGTCTCCGCACAGTACTGAGCAGACAGATGCATTCCACTATCTCAGAAGCTCGAGAACAGCTTGCAGGATCCTTCCTCAAACCCCAAGAAGTCCGTCAGATCCTCAGCCAACGGACCGACATGAAGGACTCGTCGCCAGAATCGGTGATGGAATTATTTTGAGGTTTCGAAGGAGGAAGCCTTTAAGCGTCCACTCAACAAGATTGAGACACGATCGTGTACAGCATTTTTATTAAATGCGTGTACTGATTGCCTTATTGGGGTTTCAAAATTATATATATATTTTTTGTTAGTAATTCCATGTATTCAAAGGTAATTAATACATAAATGAAGATATTTTTTGCGTTAGTGAAACACCTCTTTAATGGATGAGATCTTGGTTACATGCATGGTCAAGCTCTTAATGCAAAGCGAATTTTGGCTTAGTGAATTTGACATTTTATAAAAGAAACCCGATGTCCAGAAAAAAACAATAGTTAATACTCCCGATTTGGAATTTAAAAAGATGAGTATGTTCCACTTAAAGACTCCTATGACTACGGGGCCTTTCTTTTACTATAAAACTATTTCATCATTTCATCATCATTATTCTAATAGAAAAACCTGTGTATTGTCAATAGCAATCAAGGACAAGCCTTAATTTTTTGACTGGTTTTCTTATGTCTCTGTTTTTAGTTCCTCTAATATCCCAATAATGGCGGTGTCGGTTGTAGTAGGCGTGGGAAAAAGCTTCTTCTTTTTAAACATCAAAAATCCTTTTAAATATAAGGTGTAATGTAATTTGATTTTTATTTATATTATTGTATGTATTGGTGTCGTCTTTCAAGTATAAACTTAGATTGAAAATCTATGTTTAAAAATATATTCCAATATTATATCCTGCGTAAATATGTTATATCGTAGTTTTCAGAATATATTGGGTAATATGCCTCCAAATAAAACATTGACAGAGAATACCATATATGATCCATGTCTATAAGCGCGTCTCAAAGGAGACTTACGAAGTATGAAGCGGGACTTTTCTTACTGAAAACTAATCCAAAATTGTGACTTTTCTCTCTACCTTTGTCTCGTAGTATGAAGTAGATAAAATCAAATATTATAATAATTCGATAATTAATATTATACATATTAAATACGTCTCGGATTTATAATATAAATTACTGCAAAACAAACGTGTAGGTGTGTAGTGTAATGTAAATCTTTTTTTCTAAGCAAAATAATCCGTTTCAAGACCTTGTATCTCTATGAAAAATATCTATTTTAATCTTGCAGAGTATTGAATGCATTTACTGTCAAAGATAATGCAATATGTTGTTAAATATGTATACCATTAAAATATAATTTTAATGTTATAATATATTGGTGTCTATTCAATCAAATTTGTAAACGTGTATCTAGTGTATTCTAGTTTGATTTAAATTTGTATATTTTGTAGTTTTATATTTGATTTATACTATGTATTTACTGTTTCAAAAGTTTTTGGAGCGTTTTATTGAAATTATAATTAGTTTATTTTATTATTTATTCCTTTTATTTACTTTCATTATTTGTAGGTTTTAAAAAAATACAATATTTTATTTTATTTTTTATTAACAAAAAGTATGCAGTTACATAAATGTATTGTATAAAATAACTTAACTAATATCTCAGACAACATGTTCATAAATAAACATAAAAATGTAGGGTTGAGAAGATAGTTTTACGGAACCATTATATACTGCCAAAAAATAAGCATGTGTATAATCTTCCCTTTTTTATAAATACACCTATAATATTATTTCTTAGGCGTCCATTACATGTTCAGTTCATTTTTTTACTGATGACAGATGGAAAAAAACTGTTAAAAGGAAGTCTTGTTGAATATTCTTAAATTTTGATATATCTGCTCAGTCGGTCATGAATCCACTGGTTATTATTTAAGCTAAGGCACCTGTAAAAATATAAATATTTTTAAGAGTGTGGCTTAATAAAATGGCATCCGCGTCAAAATAAATATGGCTAAAAAACATATTTTTTCAAATGATTCAGTCATAATCATACCATAAATCTTCCAACATCCACCCAGGGTTGACTGGCAGTGAATGCAATTAATCATTAAGTTTGCCCTTTGTGACAACTTTTATTTTAAAGAAGTGATGCAATAAAGTTTAATAAATATATTAATAAAAATATGCCTTAGAAATCAAAATCGTTTCATAAAATTTCCGAGTTCAAAAAACCACTATGGTTTCAGAATATAACGGTTACCGATACCGCGCATGTTTGACGGGGGACTACCGATCCCCTCAATTCATTGTAATTAAAATTTTATGTTGCACAATCATTTTCAATGTTTGTCTTTACAGTAATATCTACAATCACATTTACTAATGCTAGCATGGCGATCCATCAAATGTTTGTATTCGGTAATTGCAAGTGGAGGTATGAATTTATTATTCGCCTCGAGTTAAAACAAAATGAAATTTAATTAATGAACCACAGGAATGAAACTCGTTAATAGTTCGCTTTGTTAGTCTTAATAAATATCAACTCGACAAGTTCTTACAAAAAAATTCAAGTAATGGTGCTTTATCTATTATTACGAAAATCATTGCTTGTAGCGTATAATAAAGACACATACAAAAATACATACTATAATCACGTTATTCAAAAATTTGATTGATTATCCAATCAAGTCTCACACACATAAAATAGCCCAATGAATATTGTAAATTTACACAAAAATAATCTACACTTATATAATAATACAGTTATAAATTATAGTTGTACACATCCAGATCTGTCAAATGGCACAAGTGCACTCAGAAATAATTATGCGATAATACTTAAATAAAATTTGTTCACAGCCTTTTTTGTTTGATTTGAAAAAAAATGTGAACAAAATACTGAAAGTGCAATTGAGTACGATGAAAATCAAAATAAAATATTTACAAATTGCAATGCAAATAATTTTACATATACACAAATAACCTTATAGAAAAACAAGTACCTAGTAAGTCAATTTCAATCAAAAATATCAATCAATGAGTAACATTACTTAAAAAAATTATAACCAAAAGAAAATCATAACACAATCGTAAAGTATACGGTAATAATAATTGTTTAGTTGTGATTTTCACTAATCTGCAATGAACTCCAATAAACTTGTAGTTCGCTCGTGAAGGAAGTTCTGATAAAAAGATATGATTTTCGGCTGGAGAGAAGTCCATTTGTCCCATGCTATTGCTGAGTTCCTCAACCTACCAGTCCTATTGCAGAATCAGATAACGTATCTATGTTATCTGATTCTGCAATAGATGGATATCTATCCAATAGTTTGATCAGCATTGATGTCCAGTAGTTCGGTTGGCAGTGACTATTTGTCAAAGACCTGCCCGCCTGGTGGCCGCATAGGCGGCCTGTCCGATAGTCTTAATTAAAAAAATCCACAGTGATATACCAATGTACGAGGTTTGATATAGCACTCATGAGTTAAAAATATTTAATAAATTTGTACTTTTGTTTAGATAAAGATCGTCTAAACGGCCATCCACCAAATTTAATTGTTATTTTTTTTTAATTTACTTATTTAAACTTGGACTTTGTGTCATCCATTCGCTTCTTCTTAGTTGAAAATTGGTGTTAAATTAGATGATCTACGCAACTAAATCGAAACGAGTATGGTTTAATTTTATTACATACACAATTACACTTAGATACACTCGTCGATAGAAATCATGCTCCTTCTAACAAAATATTGTCAAATTAATTAATATTTTTTCTATAATGTGTTTGCTATTGAGCCTCTACAACATAGATAAAATTAAAATCCTACCTACTAATATCAATTATCAACGAAATATTTAGTAAAACTTAAACCCTAATAATAAGTTTACATTAAATCTATATTCACACCTTATACACGAATTTCATGCCATTTTAAATTTGAGTATAACATTAATAAATTTTCTATTTTCATATAGAAATCTTTATTATTTCTTATATAAATTAGGTACTAATCATATATTTTTTTCTTTTCTCAAATGTTTGTGCCGACTAGTTTAGCTATAATCAACGAAACACCGTTATCAAAATTAGAAAATAAGTTGCATACCTAACATGATTTATATCTTGTTTTAAATATGTAGATTTAAGTTGTGATTAATGACTGATGTGGAATGTGAACTAGGTACTTACGATGATACGCGTAACACAGTAGCTATAATACATACGGCTATAGCCAAAAGTAACATGACCAAATATTTTTGTAATATATCGTCAATCGTCCGAGATGTTAAGTTTGACGTGTAACGTGTATATTATCTGTGTGTGGCATAATAGCTCGCGAAAGGATGAACCGATTTCAATTTACTTTGTTTTAAAGATGACTCGATCGAGTGTTTTTAGTTATGATATAAGAAAATATGTCCAACCGTTTAAAGATTTTTGACTCTTTTTTAGTTGATGAACAAGATTCCGATCGATACAAAATTTGGTATTGTGATACTTCAATGATATTTCAAAGGCTTAGTAACCTTGAACTGATATTGCACCATCACCTGGGGGTCTGCAGGATACCCAAGTCCTGGCCTAGATACAACAGAGCTCTGCTATCTCATTGAAATGATTTCAATAAATATATTATAGATATTTATTTATAATAGGCTTATGGTAGAGCACATATGAGAATTAATGAATGAATGATCTTCCGTACCGCACAATTCTGTGCGCCTTACTTATACTTAATGAATTGTGTTTTACTATGTCAATGGCATTTAACTTTAAAGTATTTTCAAAAATAAAATTATAATAATAAATCTACAACTATCACATAACACTGGCTGTTTCACGAATCGCCAATTTCCTCAATACTTACCAATTTGTACTTCGCGTCTTGTTTGTCTACAGAACTGAAGTCATTTTTTCAGTCTAATTGCCCTATATTTTCAATATGATACTGACTAAGGTTTGAGGTACTAACACTACTGATTATTCGAGCATTATAATACGTCTAACACACATTAACTTTCCGATGTACTCCGCTCGATCTTATAATGTTCTACCTACATTCAAAACTTACGTCCTCAGCTCATAAGAGCGACAATATTTCTCATTAAACACATTGAAACATTCTCTTAGTCTACAATTTGACTTCAATATTGCCTGAATTGACTGAATGGGTAACCGAAGCCTCGACTTCACGCTGTTTCTTCGGATCCTGAGAAGATCTATTCCACCATTGCTCGTCACCAGAAGCCCACGCCACGAACACTAAGTTGGTCACGATAAAGACGGCGAGAGTGATCCAGAAGACTAATCGCCATTGCACTAAAGTGCTCTGAAAGAAAATATTAATTAACCATTAAAGGCTGAATTAATTAATTAAAAGAAACATCTGAAATCTAAATCTATCTAAAATATCAATTTCCTATCAATGGAGACAAGGTTTAGTACAACCTTAGTAGATTGGTCATGACGGATGTACAGTTGAAATTAAATTAACATTCGTGTATGTATTAGTTACTAACCTGTGATGATTTAAAAAAGTTGGTATATTATTCTTAGGTACATGATTATTATTTCCTCTTATTGAAATCTCGTTTCAAATATCATAAAGTCATGTTAAATAATTACC
>DWNK01000084.1:0-15496 GCA_018250315.1 Hyalothyrus neleus pemphigargyra | reverse complement strand
CGATCAAGTCTAATGAAATATTTAGATATACACTTATAGACAATACTAAACTATTTTTACGCACATTTTTCATTAAACTTTTGAAACAAAAACGCGTGCGTATTAAACAAATTTAATGCACATGTACCCACAAGTGGACTTAAATTACTTCATCTCAAAACGTCAGCTCTCACGAAATTTGGGTAAAAACTAAAAACCAGCAGTATTCATAATTTAAGCAAATCATAATTTTATTGACATAGACAAATAATATAGATAAACACAAAAAATATTAAACGAGGCGTAATTCATTCTCTCATTCTTGTAACCTGTCTTGAACACGTGCAACTGCTTTGTTTTTCAACCAACTGGATCTGTTCAATATGAAATAGGTACAGGGGGAGTTAGTAGGTCATACAGTAACATAGCCAAGTCGGAAGTTGGTAATAAACATTACAATATTACGCCGCGATACGTAAGTACGTTGCAGTTGAGATAGAAAGGAGTTAGAGAGAATACAGCGAGGTAATCGCGAAGGTCATGAAACTGTTTAGCTAATAAGTGTTCATTAATTAAGAGGACACAGGTAGATAAGTAAATACAAATGATTGAAGTTACATTTCTTTGACAACAATAACAGATAGAAAGAGGAAACTAAAAATAATAGCCTTCTCGCTCTCATTCAACAAACATAACAAACTTACAGTTTTACCAGAGTAGTAACATTACACATGAAAAATAAGACACTAGTTTGCTAGTTTAGGCATTATTTAAAATTAATTTAGTCAACTTGGCTTTGGGAAGTTACTCTCAACGTGTTGTTTCATGCTCGATAAACTTTTAATGAACTTTCAATTTTATTATGAACTATGTAGCGTTAAATAATATAATATTATGCTCGCATATTACTGTAAATGTATAGCTGCTTTGGATGTTCTTACGCTTATGGTGGTCATTTGGACGAGACATTCAAGACGTCATTATGTCTGCATACAAGAAATAATTTCCTCGTAGAATGTTACGTATTTCGTTATGGTTCCTAGTGTTGTATGTCAGGGTTGTTATTATGATATATTAAGATAGATTATGTAGAAAGTTCGTCGACCATATCTCATATTATATAATAAAATATAATAAACACACTTGCCTTATTTAAACTAATAAAATTACAGTTTAGAGGATTCTATTATCGTCTACATTTTATAACCGCAATTATGTAGGCTTATTTCTTAACCCAGAGAGTTTCTATCTCGTATTCAAACTAACAATACCAGAATTCTTAACCACTAAGCTATTACAAGAGGTCTATGAATATTTACCTTTACCTGTTTGTGTAATGTAAATTAGCAATTAAGGCAAGGACAAGATTGTTTTTCGAAAAATGATCACCATCAACGCATTACTATCACATGGCATGGAGCAGGCAAGTGGTTTGGGCAGACCACATAATTGTGTACACTAAAAGATTTTATAATATCTTGTATAGTTAAGGATTATCGACTCTTGCACGTTAAATTGATTAAATCTCTACAAAGCAATTAACTCAGATGACTTGTTTCGCTAGTATGGTTTATCTTAGGCGTAGACAACTAGGTGCCCGCTTTGTATGCAAGATATTAGCATACAACGGACTTCGGGACAGGGTAATTGATGTTATGATGCCGTAAACTACATGGAAATGTTGGTGACGTCCATTGTACTTAAAAGCTTATTATATTGGGTAACTTATATTTTAATATGTAAATAGATAATTACTTCGCACAATAATCGCAAAGCTATGACTTTCTTGGTCAATGAAGAACAGTAATAAAAGTGGAGAAAACACCTACAGATTCTTGAAACGTTAGTACCTACAGATTCTTAAAATGTTACTGAAAAAAAAATAATTTGTTGTTACAAATTGAAAGGCCAATCAATGCATTGGTCCCGACAAAACACTTTACTATATTTAGCAAGCAAGTAATTTTTTATCCACCTGACTACATTCAGATCGGTTCGGTAAAATTGATCAAACCTAATATAAAGCTTCTTCTAAAAAAAAACATAACATAGATAAGAATATACCTATCGTATCTCCTATATGTATTCATAAATATCGAAGCAGATAAAATATTTAAGATGCCAGAACAACTATTTACAAGGCAAGGCAGGACATCTGTATGAGCAAAACAAAATCAAATCATCTCTAATCAGAATAATCAGACGAAGTAACTTGAGACGCAAAATGCGTAGGCCGGACCTCGGGAATAACACGCTCGACGATTGGTTGTCCCAATATGATTCATGCTTCTTGGTTCAAGCAGTAAAACAATGGAATAATTCGGCGAGCGAAAAAAGCAACAAATAACAATTGGAAGAAAATGGAAAATAGATATATTAATACATGGTTTATGGCGGGGATGATGATAACGACTCGATTCCATTTATCGACTTTTTAGTTGGTCGCGGTCAATTGAGTGTAGGCACTCACATTGTTTTGATCGTGTTCAATGCTAATATTTTAAGCACTTTCGTAATTACTTATGTATTAAAACGAATGTTAAAACGAGTTATTACTTAGTCGAAAAATTTTATGAACTTTTTTTTGCATTTTGGCAATCAAAATACAAATAAGACATTAAGCTATTAACGTATTTCATTTAATCTTTAATCAAAGTGACCTGGCGCAGAAAGTGTGGGAAGGGCATAAGACTGCCGACCGTTGGTCGTTCAGACGTGATTCATACGTCTAGGCAGAAGTGTTCAACCCGGGATCTCTTCTCAAAGCATTTGAGGAAAAGACTCAAGGTAAATAACAAAAATGTCTTCTCTTGACTTTTATTTGAGAAACTCTCCAATTTCATTACATTCGGTCGCGTAGTTTGGCCATGAAAAGTGACCTGGCGCAGAAAGTGTGGGAAGGGCATAAGACTGCCGACCGTTGGTCATTCAGACGTAATTCATATGTACGTCTAGGCAGAAGTTTCAACCCGAGGTCTCTTCTCGCATTTGAGCAAAAGTCTCAAGTTAAGTAACAAAAGTGTCTTCTCTTGATTTTTGGGAAAATCTGGTAAGAGATGTGCTTGTGGTATTTTGTTAAGTAGATACTTCTAGGTGGATTTATGAAGTAACTAGCTGGTGCCCGAGATTTCGTTTGCCTGGATTTCAAATATTCCAACAGCAAAATTGCATGCTGACTCTTGAACCTAAGTCCTACCCGAATTATGTTCGATGCAAATCATTCAATGCTGCGGACAAACGTTTCTTCTCTCCCACTCGGCGTAAGAAAGGCAGCTTAGGTTCTTTCGCAGCCTAAATCTGTAATCGAGGCCGGTTTTGGGATTGGGTATTCTTCATAGCCCTTGCTAAACGGCTGGTACTTCTGAGTCCATTAACGTGGATGTTCCATCAAACTCTCGCCCTTCATTCCCAAACTATCTTCGTCCCAAATTTCATCTTCATAAGTGAACTAGTTTTCGAGATTTTATATTTAGTCAGTGTATAAACGAACGAGTGGCCTGTCGAGTTTATAAATCTAGATATAAGATATACAATCGTAAAAACTTTTAGGTGGAAGAAGAACGCACTGGCAAAATGTTTAAAACTACTGATTCACACTAAACCAGTTCGTTTGCTTATTGCCCGAGACGTCAGGTAATTTTCCAATTTGCTAATGTGCTGTTATTGTTTCATTTGGAACCAGTAAATAAAATGATGTATTGTTTTAAGTGCATTGTGCATGAGTTCACCTGTCGGGGTTTTCCTAATATATTGCCCCTAATTTATGAGCATTAAGGCTGTGTAATACATTTAACACGTTTGCATTTATTTTTCCAAATTCATTCCCTTAAACCGATGGATATCATACTAATATTATAAAAGCTATAAAGCTCGTGCTAGATGGTGGTACTGCTCTCATTACGTCTTTGTTTAACGTTTTCGAAATGTTATCACAAGCACAGCTTCTGGCGGTAAGGTCCTATCGTGTGACCTGACCGATATACGACCACCCTCAGGCCGCAGTCTACCTACCTGTCGTGTTGCGGTAGTGTCTGTTGATTGGTAGCTCGCATAACACGATATAGTGCTTTCGGGATACAAGAAGAAGGCAATGAATTCGCAGTACACATAACTCTAAACAAAAAAATCATCTTAACTAATCTTTACATTTTTATTTGGGAATCAAACCCAAGAGCCTTTACACAGATTGCTAGTATGGTGTAAAACAAATACTATGAAGCCTATTGACTGGTCAAAGCACTTTCCTTCGCACGATAGTGCGATAGTGCATGTATCCGTATAAAAATCCACGCTTGTGATGGGTCGGTTATACGACCAATCACAAGCGTGAATTTTTACCTCGTTCTCGCGCTAATGAGTTGCGTTTGTATGAGAATTAATATTCATTGGCCATCAATAATCTCGATATGCAAATGCACTGTTGTCATAGAGACGGAAATATGACAATAAATACATGCGGCAGTGCGTAACGTGTGTTACTGAATAACTAATTAGTTATTTATGTGGTTTATTTTTTCGGCGCTAATAAACACTACTAATGCATTAGGAAACCATTTGAGTGTAGGTGTTATATTATTGGAGTGTCATTTTTCACGCTTTTTGCTTTTATTGCTTGATCTGAACCCCAGTCAATTCTAGAACATAAATATCAATCTATTGTTGGTGTATGAAGTTTGTGGGATGGCATAAATATTCAATACTCTCCAGCAGCCCTAGCAGTATACGCCAACACTTAGATATGCGATAAAAGTCTTGTCAAGATTTTTTTCCATACGGTGGCGTTAACTATTATGAGTTCTCTTGATGACGAGAGTTGTCGGGAACATATTCTGTGAGAAAACGAAGAAAAACCTATGATGCTAAGGCGGCAGCGGCTGTATCCTGTTAAGATGCGACATTCTGCTAAATTTGATTTTTAAAACACAGAGTCAAATGAATATAATGTAAGACACATAACAATACTCATTAACGACTAAATCAAAACAAAGACTTAAAAACACTCAACAGAATTACGATGAACTTTTATATTTACAATGTGGGATTCTGTTTAATTGGATTCAGTAAATTCGCAGTAATTAGAGCGCAAACTGAAGATGAAGTAATTTTCATCATAAAATTTCTAGACTGCAAAATCTTCAAACGAGTTAGGTAACTCGGATTCAGAACAAACTTTTAAGGAAATGAAGTCATTTAAAAAACCTATGGAAGGCCTTTTAGGACTGAGGTATTCAGGACGAAATCATATGAACTCTTTGTAGCATGTCTGCTTGTTACAAAAAAGTAACAATTAAACCTCTCTTGCGATAGAATCAGTAATAGTAATAGCGGAAAAAAATCCAGTCGAATAGTATAAAGAAACAAAGTCCTTGATTGAGCTGTAGAAAGTCACAATTTCCGTTGTGTTTCGTGATGCATGTTAGACTAACCGCTTATTATTCATACTTGGAAATGAGACCTGTTACGTATTCCTAAAACTTATTAATTTGATTATTAATATTTCTTTTATATTGGAAGTGGCAACAAGCATACTACCCAACTAACAACAGACAGATATCTACAAACGTTTAGATATGTTATCTACTTCAAAATAGCATAGCTCACAGCTAAGTTAGAAAACCTAATACAAGTAAAATTGCCTTACAGCCCACCGCCAAACTCGGGTCTCTTCTCAATTGAGACAGGCAAGGAAAAAATCATAAATAATAAATCTGAAAAGGAAAATTTCCCTATCACATTGCAGTCAGAACTCAGCAGCGTAACACTTGCCATAAGTTGGTTTTGAATACCTACATAAGGCTATTCTACTTGATTGGAAAGTTATTCCATTTCTGGAGAGCTGACCTAACAATGTACACCTTAAAATTCTCAAAATTCAATATGCTATAAGTTAGAAATAAATAGCGGTGTTGCTGTAGCAAGAGAACTACTAGGTAAATATTAAAGTATTTCTTTAGCTCTTATTCAACTCGGCTCAGCTCAAATCTGAAATCTTTAGTTTAAGATGTAACACAACTCTCATTATAATTAACAGAATGATTCAATCCCGCAACACGATCAATGAACCGATGCAGTTCATCGAATGCATCAGTTTCGTGAATCACAATCCGGACCCTACCCTTCATTGTACACTCTTGTTTTTATGATTCAACTGCATGAGGACTTCCACCATTGTTCAGATTTTATTGCAAATCGCGAAGTATAAATCTTAATCCTTTAATGTTTGTATCAAGGCGAAAACCTTGACTCTGTGAAGCCGAGCGCAATAAAAGCCAAATAGAAAGAATTGATCAGGGTCATACAGACAATGGTACGTGTGACAGCGTACGAGTATACAGCTCATAAAATAAACTTAACATTCTCTATTAAGTAGATGTGGAAAAAAGCTAAAGATAATAATGCAATCTTGTTACTTACTAGTCCTAGTACATCCTCTAGTGATAAATGAGCATGAAACTTTCAAAACTATCTTGCACTGTGACTACAATAAAATTGTTATCAGGGACATATAGGCCTGGAGTGCTCAGAATATTATCTGTAAGACCCAAGTGTACCTATGACCGCAAAAACTAAGAAAAGTAAGAGATTTAGAAAAAAATAAGAGAAAAAATAAAAGCTAAGTTAAATCTAGTCTAGCGACGGAGTGTGCACGCAAATTAGCAATTCTGGCAGTCTCAAACTGCATTAAATTTTGATGAGGTTTAAATCAAGTTTCAGAGACGATAGCTCCACCATGTTCGGATCTTAAACTATTCGTTTTAAATTTTTATAAAACCCAGTTTTGTGATTCTAGTATAAACAAATATTGCAATCCATATACCATTTAAAGATAAATACGATATTTTGTCTATTACTCACATCAGTATCATCATAGTCATCCATAGTTACTATTACAGGAAGTATGGATCAATTTAAGGAGTAAGGAGAATATCGAACCACAACTTGATAGGCTAAACTAGGTATTATTAATGTTCATTACCGTAAAAAAGGTTTATACTGAGTTAAAGATAAATATTTCATAAGAACCTCATGCAAGGGTCTGCGTATAAATATGTGAAGACGTATACTTATCACAAGGCACTGAAACACGTTCTATAATAAATATAACTTCAACGCTTCTCGAATTCCTAACGAGACTGAAACGATATTTTCAACTTTAAACGTATTTTATGGCAAATGAAAATTATGGGTGAGTGGAAATATGTTATTTATAGCCTTATTTATTTTGATAATACAATACGTATATAAAATTGTATATTGATAATAATAAATCAGGATAATAAATAGTTTGATTCAAAAACTGCAACAATTTTGCTAAAATTATACTAAATGAAAGCTTGTTTTTAACAGAATTGCTTTGTTTTAAAAAATAAAATGTTGTATCTGTGCTATTTGATGTCAATGAGTTTTCTAATCTAGAGCCAATTCAGGGTGGTTCAGGGTTCATGCTCATCATAATTGAACCAACGGAATTGAGCCAACGTGTAAATTTCATCTCCATAGGACATGAAGAAGTAGAATTGATGTACTAATTGAGCTAGCAAGATTTGGCATAAACAAATTAAAAATTCATCCAGGTAACAAACATGAAATAGTTTATCATACACAAATTCTAATAAAATTAAGGTAGAATATAAATCTCTAGTTCGATGGAATATGATATACCAACCAAGAGCTTTGCTAAACAGACATACATAATGTTACTAATATTATATATGCCAAAGATTGTTTGGATGGATGTATGTTAACATACACGATTTTTTTATCCTGGGAACAAATGCCTGTATTATAGAATGGTACCTCCGCAGATGAACCATAAAGGCTTCTACATAACGAACGTCTTGCATCGTGACATTGCGTAACGTTACGTCACGACCGCACGTCACAAAATAACGGCGACTGGCGTCGTAAACTGTTTTAACGCATACGTTAAACACACAGTCGGCACCACTTTCACATTCTTCGTAGCGTGACGGTCACTAGCTAGCATAGAAAACAGGACCCTAATCTTAACGTGTTAAAAATCATAATCACCTGACAGTGGGTTTGACATTATGACAGGATACATGCTACGCTAGAGTGACGGTTGTGATATCGCGCAGTGACCGAATTGCCTTAATTGAAGTATAGCCTTGAACTTATGCGGGATCCGATCGTGCGGTATTAAATAATAACAAAAAATGACCTTTTTGATGCAATGTGCAATCATAAATTTGTTCTAAGTTATGAATTTGGATTTTTATATCCTAGTATAATAGAAGTGGTCTGGAAGGTGGCGTGTTTCCATCACGACAATGATAAAATCCTATATTTCGTTTGGAAATGTTATCATAATCAAATTGTCATGTCTTCTTTTGCGATATAAAAGTAGTACCTAAACGAGCTTGTCGATAAGATATCCACATCATTTACCCAAGCTCAAATAGATCTGCGCTCTAGCATTATACGCCAAGACTTGTGATATACAAGTCTAAAGTCTTAATTGTCAAGATTTTTCACACACAGTATGGTTGATTGTCGTTTATTAAAGTATAATTTGTTTATAGTTATACTCCTTCCAACATATTATTTTTTCTTCCAACAAATTTTAAAAAAATGTTGTCGTATAAGTGAATTGTATAATTCTTATGAGAAATAAAGAATCTTAAACCTATACAATACAACTTCCAACTTCCGGCGTACTATCTTCCCTTCAAAGGCGGCGGTTACTATTTGCCCTTAAGTAGCCAGACTGCCTCTCCCTTAGGTTCATACATAAAATAAAAGAAAAGTACCTACTGTAGCATATTAAGTACATATATGGGAAGGTGAGCGGCGAGAAAGCTATTTAGCAGTTTTAAAGTGGAAAACCTATTCAAAGCTCCGAACAATAGACCTTGGCGAAGTCAGACAGACTACACTTAATAGTGCATTTCACGTGTGTTGAAATGCTAAAAACCATTTGATAGTATAATAATGAGAACTGTTTTATGGACGCATTATAATTTTATGTACGAGTATTAACATACATTAGAATCAAGCTGATCATTGATCAGTAGTCATGTTCAGGTTAAACCTTCATATTTGTCATATAACAGTTTTATAGTAGTAAAAATGTCGCTGGTCTCTGCGGTCAAACTATATTTGACCGCAGAGACCAGCGCTGACTTAATAATCCGCTGTAAAGTTGGGAAGTAGCCGGCACACAAACTCACAAGGTTCCCATGCTTGAAGTGCCGACGCATCTAACTCATTGTACAATATCGCCATGTGCCACCTCAGATGGGACGTCAGTTCTGTGAGTTTTGCTGTTAATATGTTCATGGGTTAATAACATAACATTCTTAACATGGATCCTTTTGTCCCGAGGGCGTAGACATGCAACGTAAATCCCTTATTTTTCCCCTTAGAGACTGGGGAGTATCTGCGACTCCTATGGTGTTGTAAATGTAATGTTCGTTAGGCATATACATAAAAAATTAGATTCAAGTCATCTCAACTCGATTGATACACGTTAACAAAAAAAAATGCGCTCTATAAAAATCCATGCGTAGAACTACCGTCACACAAAATAATGCGCCGACTACACACGGTCGATTGCGCAAACTCTACCACAAAGTAGGGCAACACTAAAACGGGAAGACCTTCACCCGTATTACACATGCCAACAGAGATCCCGAGGGACGTTATACGAATATAACGTAAGGCGGATTTTAAACGTGCAGATTTATCGTCGGAGTGGTAGATAAAACTGAAGACACCAGTTTAATTCCTGCTACAAACTCATACTCATATTTCGTAATCTGAGGCAAGTGTTGGCGCCAATCTGAGGGAGGACTCCTGTTCCATTTACGAAAAGCTGCGTCCACTCCCGGTAATAACGTATTATGTCGCACGACCGAGGGGTTGTCAATATTCAGCTCGTCGCATTTTCGGCGCCCCGTTACACGTATCTCTTATATATCTAGGAACTGGGAACTGCTGTTAAAAAGTATAAGCGGAAGTCAAGCTGCGAATCGCATATTTTCATGTTTTTGTAGATACGAGTAACCACCATAAAAAATGCTTTCGTCTTTCGCTCATGATGACGAGTGCCTTAATATTAAATAACTCCTAGTTAAATATGTGACGTTAACGGTTAAATATAAATTGGACGAGACATTGGAGAAATAGTTTGTACCGGATGCCTAAAATGCGTCTTACTCATCACATGCACGTGAGCGGTTCGCAGTAGGAAGGGTAACCATGATGTAATCAAATTGATTGGCGCGGTCCATCGAGAATGCGTTAGGATTAATTTATTTACAGATCGCGGTTGTTGCTTAGTGACCAATGAAACGATATTTGCTGACAAAAGACAAATACACTTCAACAAGAAAACTAATTTTAAAACAATATTTTTATATGAACAGAGAAAAGACAAGAAAATAAAGTCTATGCATTTAAAAACGTATATATTGAAATTGTAAATTAAAATGTTGTGTCGTAACATTTAAGTTGCTTGAGACAAGATGGAATTTCTTTAGACAAATATTCTTTAAGTTACAAAACAAAGGACACAGCTTTGCAATACAGAGAGAAGGGAGGACCTTTTATTATCCGATAGAGGTATCATTAAATTGCAACGGAATAAGCAGTAGCGCAAGCGCAGGCAGCTCAGTAATCACCTCCATTCGATCTTTAGTCACGCGCATAAATCTAAATAACTTTAATGCTCTAGTACACTATGAATTTCACTTCAAGGAATGTTCACAACGTCCCTTTACGACTATGAAGGGACGAAGCTCTTTTCGCTAATTTTATTGATTTTATAGTGGTGATTGCTCCGAGTTTGTAGCGTTTGTAGCGGTCTCATTTTGTCGAAGAATATATATTTTTTGTATTAGCCAAACGAAAGGTAGTGGTAAGTAGCCACCGCCGCACATGAACATTTGCAACAGCACAGGAGTCGCTAACGCTCGCCGGCTTTAAAGGGAAAAAGGTCGGGATAATGATAAAGGATGGGCAGGGTGGGAAGAGAGACTCTGGCTCTCAGGCGCACTACCGGAACGCGACAAGTCGCTATGACGGTAGACTCCGGCCTGAGGGTGGTCGCTAGTCAGTCAGCTCACACGATGGGAGCTTACCACCAGCTACTTTGTTACTAACATCATAAATGATATTTTTGAATCGAAATGTTATTTTAAATTTAATTATAAGAGGCGAATATATCACGTACAAAACGTATTGGTTGCCAGTAATCCAATAACAGTATTGGGATATATTTAAATCTCTCCAAATTTTCGCTTTTCGGCATAATATTTGACGGATAACGCCATGGATACGAGTTAACTTAATACTTTGCGATCAATACTGCATTTATAGCCCAGTTAAGAAGTATGGATTTTACTTCAGGTTCAGGTATCCGGGTTTAAATCCGAATGGTGTTGGATTTTTTTAATGTTCCTTTGCAAATAAAGTACATTACACAATGTTATTTACAACTGAATCGGAATCACGTCTGGGCCATAAATATTTTACGGAAAATATTATTCAACTATACCTACAACCAAGTGTACAATTTTAAATTTCTTTATAAATTATAAACGAAAAATACAAAACTTATGGCTCAGAAATCACACAAAATCTCAAACTTAGTGGCGGGCGTAGCCAGTATAAAATTTTATGTCTATTTATAATTCTAGACTACTTTTTTTTACAAGTACAAGTACAAGTATCTATACAAGAATGCAGATATACCTTATAAATTGTATTATTATGAATACAATTATCGCTAATACACTCCGGTAAGTATAACAGCTGAAATCGTTTCCTCAAGTCTTTAAAAGCATTGTGCGACAAAAGTAAACATGCATCCCGTTCACGAGTATCAGTCTTTGATCGTTTATTGTGCACTACATTATCGTCCTTGTTGTGTTTAATTCGACACAAATTTGGTCTCTTTCGTTTTGGAGAAGCAGAAGATATCATTTTTATTTCTTGTATATTACTTTCTTCTTAATTTTGGTTTAGAATATTATACTTAATACAAGAGATACACAAACAAATTAACCGGGGCGGAGCCAAATCAAGTATTTATTGTCTACACTTCGCGATTACATGTTTCTGCTTTCCGTCCTATAGTCCGGTGATAAATACTTTATACTATATGTATATGGCTCTGTATGAATTGAAATTTATAAATAAACAATCAGCTGCGATCAGTGCCTGCTGCCTGAAACAGTGACAACGTTAGTTACAGAGCGATTTCTAGATTTTTTAAACCTTTTACGTTCGGGCCTTTCAATAAACAACATCACATTGCCTAGTTTGCATTTTTTGTCATTATTATTCCTTTGTCATTACTATTGCGTAATTTACATATATATTCAGACATTATTATAGGAGCATTGCGAAGATTAAGGCAATGAAATTCATTTTTAGTGAAAAAACAAGTAGATTGATTGACTCTTAATTTTGACATTGACAGTGACTGACCATTGGTACTGACACATCTGACAATTCACAGATACGTCAAATGTAGACAAACATTTTTTACTGCAAACTGCCTAAATTAACAATTGGTATCTATTCAATTGTGGCTTAGATAAATCCATAAAAATTCTAAATCTATGGGTTAATCCACAAAATATATTATTAAATACGTACTATAAGGTTAAAGTTTGTATAAAAATATTTGTTATGATTCATGTTTAGTATTTACTCTGTCAGGACTCTATCTTAAAATTAGAGGGCAATAAGTCGTAGTGATTATTTATTCTTTTATTATTATTAATAGGGTTTGCGTATAAGTACATTATAATATTATCGTAGTGCGAGGTGGTGCTAGTAATTATGAAGATATACATTAAACTATGGAGTAGACTCTACTAATAATACTACGGTATCCTCAGTAGAGTAGGTACCATAATATTATTTTAATAGAGATCATTGATAATTTTTATTTGATCTTCCAAAATACAATACCTACATATTAGAAATGATTTGTCTTTCTGAACTCTTGAACTCGTCACCCGTAATCGTTCTGAATTCCAGGGTTATATTTTATAAATAATATTCTGAATAACGACGGTATGCCATCTCCCATAATTCTGAATAACGGGCCGTATGGATTTCAGTCCTGGTAGCAGTTACCTTTATCGTGTCTGGGGTTTAGATTGGTCTCGATGAGAAGTTTGCAAAAAGTGATAATGGAGCCGGAAAGTGGTTACAGGATCTAGGCTCTGGTAGCCCCAAACCTAATGTGTGTTGGTTGATAACGGGAGATGGTTTTTAGGATCTGATGATGGTGCCGAGAGGTGGTTATAGAATCTCGGCTCTGGCAGTCTTAAAGCCATTGTGTTTGAGTTTAGTAGATTGGTCTTGTTGAGCAGTTCGTAATGAGATGGTTTTTAGGGGTCTAAGGATGAATGTGCCGAAAGTGGTACCAAGATGTCGGAGCAGATAGTGCTTATTTAAGGCTGCTTGCGTTGGTTTTGATTAGCGTTGAGACACGGAACGGGGTTATAGGTCGAGAATTTTTCGGTTCCGTATGTTATATCTGTACAGCCGTGTCATCTTTGCGTCATCAGTTTTGTACAATTAACACATTGTAATGATAAGATTACAACCCTAGAATCTGCTGAATCTCAAACTGGTCTGAAAGATTTTGAGTCGATAAAATATTACATAATCCTATATATGCCACAATATATGTGTGAACTGGTTTTTCAGGTTTGAAGACTGTGGTAAGATATACAGTTGGCTTCATTCTAAGGAGGGTCCACCTGTGATCGTCACCAGAAGGCACCCTTGCTTTATTTGGAGTTGCTTACATATTTATGTAACAAAAGCTCACAATAACTTCTATAATTTTCAGTTTGTTACATTGAAGCGTGTGACTTTCTGTCTTATTAATTATACTAGTATTTTTAGTATAATAGGCTAGACAAGTACCTAGTACCTGTATCATCGAAAACACCTACGCAATTTCTTTGTATTTCGGCCTACGCGACGTTGAGTACTGTAAATTATTGATTCATAGTTTGCCGCAACCGAGTTCAATAAGTTTACTATTGCACAAACTTTCTTTAAATAACAATCTGCTATAAAACCACAATAGCGAAGTCAAAGGCTACAGTACCGCAAGGAACCGTGCAGCTGTCCAATACCTTATAAGTTAATTACGAAAAGTTTTATTTAAAATGGCTGTTATATTTAAGGTATTAACATTGGATTTTTATTGTCGTTAAACTATTTCGGGTTATTTGCGACAAAGTGTAACTGTGCCTAGGAACTTATAATACTTCTTTTTGGAATTACAAATTACATTTACAAAAATATTTGACCGTATATTTTTCAAAGACAAGGATTTGTCTAGTGTGTCCACATACTGTTAATATTATTTTTTATGTTCGTTTAAAAAACCGAATAGATAACTTATTCCTTTTTCGAACTCGGTTGAAAAGTGTTTCCATATTTCACTTTTTTACCTGCGTAGTTAAAAGTTTTTTAAGTTTTATTTTCATGCTGTAAGTATGTAAACTTTCTTCGTAATTTTCATTGTCATTGGCTGTTGTGTAACTATGGCCACTTAACCGTGAAGGTCGTTACAGTTCTTGCTGTCTGTTGGTAACTTCGATCTTGATAACTATGAAAAGGTTGTTCACCCATGACTATAATATCAGTTATAAAAAGGGTATTTTATGTATATTATAAATATAAATTCAATACATGTATCTACATAGCGCCCATACTGTTCTTACGGAGTAGGTATATCTAAATTTTATCTGCTTAGTCGGAAATTAAAATTCGGACCCGACATAAATATTAACACTTTTGTCTGAGAATATATTTTTCTAATACCTATGATTCCTAATCTTCATGATTTAGACAAATAGTATAGACAATTCTATGTTTAAAAATAAACAGAATCTGTCTGGGGGTTCCAAAGATAAACGAGATCCTATCCTGAAATCTATGGGTGGAAAAAGGTGTATTTATGGTATGGGACGATACGATAATTGATACTCTTCTCAAAGACCATCAATTTCTCGACTTCGCTTCGAATTTTCGGCCATCGTCACAAGTGGCGTAGTCACCATTAATTTATGTTACACATGCCTTATTAGGGTTTCGTACCCGAAGGGTGCCGACGAAACCCTATTCGTGGGTTTATTTTTTCCTACGTAAAATATCGTATTTTATACAAAATATATTATTATTTCATTTGACAGGTGTTATTATTTCGGTAGTTTTCAGAATTCTTTCTTTTCTAGACATTCACATTGCTGACCGTAGTGGCTGTTGTTATGAGCAGTAACGCTCCCGGGGGTTACTCGTACAATCGTTTCATTGGGCCTGTCAGTGGTAAAATAACTGAGGTGGAAGTACCCGCTGCAGAGGGGATCCCAGCTCAGCAACACGCTAACTACGGATATGATCACAAAACCGGCAAAATACACCCTGAGACTGCCAAATACGCTCGCCTGAAGACCGTTGACTATGTGGTAAGATATATTTTTTTATTAAGTACCTATATGTATAATACGTATAGTGTTCT
>DWNK01000083.1:0-15574 GCA_018250315.1 Hyalothyrus neleus pemphigargyra | reverse complement strand
TCTACCGTTAATAACTTGCCGTGTTCGGGTAGTACGCCTGAGAGCCAGAAGACAAAGTGGACCCGTGTCCGGCGGTGCGACTCTAATGGGTTGATTATGTTTATGATATTGAATTAGCAAACGAGCATCCAGTTCTCTTGATGGTAAGTGGTCACTTCCGCCTGACACGTAAACAACTTCATGTTGTATGAACCTATCCTACTTGAAACCTATTCAATAACTTCACGGCAGAGTGTGTGGGTTTAATGTTGTGAATTATTTACATACGTAATCTCATATTATCAGAAATGAAAATTAGAGATGGGATTCAAACCCGGACCCTCCGAATAAGGATCGCAATTCTTAACCACTAAGCTACCACTGTATATATTAAGTATAGAGCCATTCCTACAAAGAAATATTTACTTTTCTTAACAATAACGTCCAACTACAATACACAAGAATAAATGAACACATCATAAGTTTTTACGCTTCGTCGCGAAAACATTGACAAATATTATTACGGTAAATTGATAACTCCATTATTTTTAGAGTTTCTTACCCGAAGGGGGCCAACGAAACCCTATACGTGACACTCCGCTGTGTATCCGTCCATCCGTCTGTCACAGGGTTCTATCTTACGAACCGCAATAGCTAGACACTTGAAATTTTCACATTAATATGCATATTATTGTGGCCGCTATAACAACAAATAATAAGTAACAAAAATATAAAATTAAAATAATGTTGACATTTTAATAAAATAGTTGCATAACCTTTTGACATTTGATTTGATTTGTCATATTGACACGTCAAAAAAGAGGGTATTCCTTAATTCATAAAGAAGTTTTTCAGGTGTATAAAAGTATTGTAGATATTTATTAGTGTGGTGAAATTTTACAAGAAATGGATATAGTGTGACCATACAATGTAGGTATTTTTTTATTGTACGATGGTACAGAACCTTTCGAGTGCCAGTATAACTCGAGCTTGCCCGGTTTTTATTCTATATTAGTCACATCACGTTGCCAAGTTTTTGAGGCAAAAAGTTGATCCGAACTAAATCGTGCCGAGGTAACGAAAAAGAGCAAAAAATTATGTGACGAAAAGATTCGTGAATTTTTTCTATTGTCTATTCTTGTTTTCGTTTAGCTCCTTCTTATAGTTAATTTTTATTTCGAAAGTAAAAGTTTGTGTCGTTTTCTATTGTTACTCGTGATATCCTAATTATATATTATCTGCTAGAGTTTTTATTTCAACTTGTATGCGGATTTTATACGCCTTTGATTTTAATTTTGTGGAATTCAGTTCTTGCAAAAATAAAACTCGTGCATGACATTGATTTTAATCTATAATTTATAGCGGTATAATAAGTTGGTATTTAGTTTTATATTTTCATAACAATAATTTATATTGCATTAACATTTCTTAATGAAACTTCTAACTTTATTATTATAATTCATTTTTCGAAAGTTTGTGTTGTTTGTGATTTTAATTTATTTTGTCTCTATTTATATTTTAGAAATTTCGTTACTAGTTTTTTAAATATATTTTTATAAACTACTGCAATAATTTTATTATTTTAGTTTATAAAAATATATGTTCTCTCTTTTTTAATGCAGATTAAAAATAATTTTATGTTATACGGCATATACAAAATTTGCATTTGTTCCATATAAAGAGTGAATGTCTTGAATATATAAAATTTTAATAAATTATAAATTAACGACAACATTGATTGATTAAAACCATCAATATTAATTAGATAATTTTTCGTTTGAAAGAAATACTTATATTCTTTGAAGTGCTAAAAGTGAAATTCAAAGAATTACAAAGAAAATAGCATCTCTAGTCTAGGGTTGCCACCTTTTTTCATGCAAATAAAGTATATTTAATTTAGTAAAACATATTCATCTGAGAATAAAATAATGTTAACCCTGCTATTTTTCTACACGTACTTATATCCTAACGTAAACTAACATCAGCTAACAAAAATATTTATTTAAAATTATGATGCAACCCCTTAATAAATGTTGTCCACATTATTGTACATTGAAGATTAAATTCTAATGTGCGTAAGTTTTGTTGCTGTTTCTTGGGTTTTCTTATTCTACAACCAGATCGGAACGCGACCACAACTAAGAAGTTGTGGAATTCGAATGTGCGTAACAGAAAGGCCTTCTTTTACGAACTTATACGTTCGACTCGCAAGCGCTCAGCCGAGACCATCCGTTGGACTGTAAAGTCATGTAACTCTTGATTTTCCTATAAATGATTGTTCTATGTAAATTTATTCATTACAGAAACGCCCGTTACGGACAGCGGTGCTTTTATCAAGGCAATGCTGGCCACGACCAACATTTTTTAGGGTTCCCTACACAAAGGGTGCCAATGGAACCCTATAATTGAGACTCCGCTGTCTATCCGTCTGTCTGTCACAGGGCTTGTCTCAGGAACCGTAATAATTATACACTTGATTTTTTTACATTTTGCACATTACAATGGCCGCTATAACAACAAATAATTTAAAGAAAAACATAAAATTAAAATAATGGTAAAATTGCTTTTTTTACCGGTCAAAGTGACTTGAATTTTCTAGGGTGCCTAAAGCCGACAGAAACAAAAAATGTATCATAAACTGACGTTCATTGAGTATGTACATGTTATGGTGAATAAAAATACTGAGTTTTGAGTTTGAGTTTGAGGTGGTACGGAATCCTCCACGTGCGACAACAACTCGCACTTAGCCGGCTCTTTTATTACGCTGTCATCAATTACACAAAACTTTTATAGTTACACTCTAATAACTTTTAAGAAGTGTTAAGAATTCGCTTGAATACAAAATAAGTATTTTTGCAGTGAAACGCAATTAGGATTGATTCGAATTTATCGGTATCGTCTTCAAACAAGATATATTGCAAATAACAACGAATATGTGCAATGCTTTTTAGTATTTTACGGTAAAATATGGTCTACTAAAATTATGTATTGAATTTACCAGCTCCTTTATTTATTTGCTTCCTGCTTGCTCGGGCCACCGCTTTCCCCCAAGGAAAGTGGACATGCATTGTAAATCCCATCTTTCCCTGCGAAGCCGGTGTAGCATTAGCTCCTCCTGACTACTTATTATCAGATAGTCTGCCTGCCTCTTCCTTAGACATATACATAGAAGCAACGCCATATAGGTACTATGTCTATGATCTTGTCAGAATATAGTGGATAATAATAATCAATGAATTTATCCACTTTAATATTTACTATGCCATAAATGTATACTACGACTTTATCTCTCTACCTCACTTAAAGTTATGTGACAGTAAGAAAGCATACTCCTTACTTTGAGACACGCTGATACTTACGTCTAGATTTTATTATTGTCACTAGTTGCACCGACTTTACCGTTGGTGCCATAGACCAGATATAGATTAGAATTGTCTGTAGTAATATATGCCGATTTTATTAATATATCCTTGAGGTGAATTTGACCACGATTTACTATCCGAATCAATTAAAAATACCTTCATTTATTACTAAATATCTCTTTAATTTATAATGCAAAGCCAATTCGGTAAGAAAAAAGGTCTATACAATGACAACAACCATTTCCAAATTAACCTTAATGTGACTGATAGAAAACATGTTGAAAAAAACAGTTTTTTTTATACAAGTCAGATTAAAATATTATAAAATATTTGTCAATATTTTGATCACACGCGTGATACGAAGGTCACCACATCAACGGCTCGAGGATCCCGGGTTTTTATGTTTTATGTAACATGCATTGGTCATGATTTTGTAATTTATTGATATTTATTAGTAATTAAAACCAAATCTCGCTTATTTAACAAAACTAGAATTTTGTTCAAAATGACTGGAAATTAAAATAAAAAGAAAATTGTAAAAAAAATTAAATAAGGCGGGAACGATATCTGCTCTACCGAACACTTTGTTAGTGACTAAGAGTGATGATGCATATTCAATTCCAATTAAGTCAAATAATTCGTCTATTAGATTAGTTTGAATAGGTATGCCATTTATTTATAAGCGTACAAATAAAGGGGAGTAAGTCTTGCTAAGGTGTTTTCATTTCACATTTTTATAAAGGTGCTAAGATTTTATAAGTATCTACCTATGATAGCTTATAGTGTCATTTCTACTAAAGATTAGGTCTATGGTTAATTCAATTGCATGGTGTATTTTATTCTGAAATTGAAGGTTTTACTCGAAGTTTATTAAAATCGTTTTACAGTTATTAAAGCTAACCAATTTATGGGTCGTAGCGTTCAAATCGTGAAGGCTAATAGGCTGTATACGAGTACTTAGTGTAAAGTGTGTCAATCCTAATTGACATTGACAGCTTATCTATCGATTTATTTTAATCATAGCCTTAGTATATATAAATATATATACCTACTAAGTATATGCTCATCATACTCTATGCACATCATAGGATGAGTATAAATTATTATATATACTAAGTCTATGATGTTAAGCCAAACGAAGAGGCAGGCGGGATACCTGATGGTAAGTAGTCACCGCCGCCTATAAACATTTGCAACACCATATTTCAGTCGCCAATGCTCGCCAGCTTTAAAGGAAAAAGGGATGGGATGGGATAGGAAGAATGGGAAGGTTGGGAAGAGGGACTCTGGCTCTCAAGCGCAATACACGATAAGGGCCTGAGGCCTGAGGCCTGAGGGTGGTCGCTAGCCAGTCACCTCACACTGTGGGAGCTTACCACCAGGATATATTATATCTATGATTTTAATTGATTTAAAAAGTTTCATCTAGCGACATCTATAACTGACGGGATAATACGACTTATAACCGAAACGTCAGGTGCACGTTTCGGTTATAAGTCGTATTCGAATCCAAACGCCTTGCAGCGAGAATGACTTTCTACCATTAGATTTTTCTTTACCACCTAAAATAAATTTCAAGTCAGGAATCGAACCTAGGTTTTTCCAAATGTTAATGGTTTTTATTTGCAATTCTTCGATTCCAGTTTTATATCAGCTGAGTTTCCGTTACCTTAATTAGCATAGGTATCAATTTGCAGGCAGATTAGCAGACCGAAAACCGAAATTGGAAGGCGATTCTCTCTAAATGGTAATTCAAAAATGATTCACCCAAAACAAGTATTAAAATAAGCTTGAGAAAGTGTTTATCGTAATTTCTTTATTATGATTAATATTTAGAGTTAGATATTTATATTTTTACTAAATTTAATAAAATTGCCTTTCTTAGGTTAAAAACTATCCATCAGAGTAGGTAACTGATAATGCAGAATAGTCGAATTCGAACACCACCACTTACGAATACGAGCACTGATAAAGTTTGTGATCCCCACAACATGAGTTCGAATAATCAAATGTTTTCTAACTCTTATTTTTGATATCATGTTTCATGATTGGAAACCAAATCCTCAGGTCCTCAGACCCTCAGCTCTCAACTCGAATGATGAACTATCAATTCCTTTTTCAGATACACTCAGTAAAATGCATAATCTAAATTCAATAGCGCTGACAATGACACAAGACTTCCTACGCCACGGCTTTATAGCGTGGGGAATGCGGGACTCGAGGGTTCCCTCTTTACCGGACATATTCTCTAGGAGGTCTATAGCCTCCCGGGGATTGAATGGCCTCTATGCTGTTTAGCACAGAGCTAAGGCGTTCGACATTAGCGTCGAACCGAGTCCTCCCCCATATGGTCGGAGAAAGTTGGTAGATCGACCGTGTAGGGGGCGCGACCCCTCTTAGTTGGATATGTGGCCTGTGGTCACCTCGAGCATAAATGACTTTTGTCAATCTGACCACAAACCCTTCCACAGACTGATAATACCACTCCCAGACACGAACAAGACCATAACGAGCGCTCTAACATTTTGTTGGAGGCCTAATTTCCCTCCCATAGCGTCTAATCCATTGAATTGACAATTTATTGCTCATTGTTGAGCCGAGATTTACGCGCCGCATTGTTGCGTAGTGTGGATGGGGCATTACTAGTGTTAATAAATATGCCACGTGGTACAGGACGTCCTAATTTACTTAGCGAAAAGGCGGGCGGGCCTTCTGACTATGTGGCCGCTCCTGACTCTATGAACATTAATTTGCACCAGATCCAGCCGCCAATACAGCGCCGACCTTGAAAGAGTTCTTTTTACGCCTTTTGAAGAGCCCCATGTCATAGCGCGCAGGAATACCTCAGAGGGAAACTCATTCCACATCTTGCACGTGTGCGGTAAAAACGAACGTGCAAATGTGACTCAGGAGGACTACACTATGCATAAGACAATACCGAATTACACTGTTAAATAAACCCTGTCTACGAATCTAATAGCACGGTTGCCTTTAGCGATATACTTTTATGCAATTTTTTCGGGTGCCGCAGCTGATAACTTGCGATACAGTATCACTCTTTAGCCACTGACAGAGTGTGATATAATTTTTCGCGACCAAGAGCTTGCGATGCATCCCTCGGCGACTGACAGTATACAGTAGAATCCTTTCGCCGCTGACAGCGAGCGACACCATCATTTCGCAGCTGACAGCGTGCGATAGAAGCCTTTCGCGACTGACAGCATGGGACAGAATCGTTTCGCGACTGACAGTTACGTCAGCATAAGATAAGATATGCAAATAAAAGAAAACATCTACTCACGTAGCTCTGGTATTGCGTGTAGAAAGAACACGACAACGACGAATGCGACGCATATCGCCGACTTTACTAGGAGCTGTTTATCTCTGATGCGGTACTGTAATAAGAAAAAATCTATATATTTTATAGACATACATACATGTATTACTATATGTATTACTGACTTAACACGAAATATAGAAAACTACTTGACCGATGAAGATGAAATTTGATAAGGGGGTAGATTATAATAAACTAGCTGACCCGGTAGACGTTGTCCTGCCCATTACAATATGTCACACAATGTGTTGTTTTTGAATAGATAAAATCACCTCAATTCTATTTTACCAGAACCATCCTTATAATCCACGAAATGTACATTCCACGTAATTACCTACTTACTCATAATTTTTAATTCGTGATTACTCCTAAACTATACATTCATATGACAGGTATTATATATATAAACCTTCAACCTTTTTCCTCTTCAATTACTCTATCTATTAAAAAAACCGCATCAAAATTGTTGCGTAGTTTCAAAGATCTAAGCATACATAGGGACAGACAGCGGAAAGCGACTTTGTTTTATACTATGTAATGATAAAAAATAATATAAAGAAAAATAAGCTACCCTACCTACGAGTATTGTTTCCGTACCCAATCGTGCCAACGGAACCCTCTGAATTTACTGAGGCCCCGATGTCTGTCCGTCCGTCCGTCTGCCACAGAGACGTTTGTCACGTAGAATTAACATCGTTGTATATTAAATATTTAATTTGATTTTATTTTTATAATTTGTCGGTTAAGCGAATATTGTGATAGTTTCAAGTGTCAACCTATTACGTTTCTTAAGATAGAGCCCTGTGACAGACGGACGGATAGACAGCGGGGCGTCAGTAATAGAATTCCATTTTCACCCTTTAGGTAAGGAACCGTAAAAATGAAAGGGATATTTTGAGAAAACAAGGTCTATTCTTTCAATGATTCACTACACCGTGGTCTGATTCATGTGCAGGAGGATGCAGGTAATGATATCAGCAGTCATACCTTCTGTTTCATCTGGGCCAACGTGGAACAAAACACTGGGTCAGCCTTGGACTTGCCGCTGCCAGCTTCCCGTTTCTTCAGGGTGACGTGGAGTTTCTCTACCTGACAACAGGATATATAAATTAACATATTTTATTGATGTAGCAAATGATGCAGTCCACCTGATGATAAGCTGCAGTCTATCTGTAATCCATACAGTTATGGGCAAAGGTAGGACCTCCGATTATTTTTGTCCAGCCCAACGAAGAGAGGCGGGCTACCTGATGGTAAGTAGTCACCGCCACCTATAAACATTTACAACTCCACTCGCCGTCAGGCAATGTTAAGTCGGCTTTGAATAGGATGGGAAGGATTTGAAAGGAGAATCGGGCTCTCAGTACCATCACAAAGTGATCTTTAATGCAAATTTTTAGGATTTGCGTAAGGTAACGAAAAAGTTGCTGACTTCATTTGTAGAGCTCGTCTAACGATAGGGTTAGTAGGGATACATATGAGATTTGTATATAGGGTAACATTACATATATTGGTGATCATAAATGCAAATTAATGGGATTTGTCAGGTAACGGAACAAGTTGTTAACCTTATTCTCTAGAGCTCGTCTGACGATTAGGTTAGAAATACTAAACATGAAATGTGCAAATAGATTAGCATTTGTAGGGTAACGGCACAAGTTGCTGACATTTTTCTCTAGAGCTCGCTAAACGATAGAGTTAGTAGCGATAAACATTGGATTTGTAAATAGAGTGACATCACAAATCGGTGAAGTTCTAATTTCTAGGATTTGTAGGATAACGGCCCAAGTTGCTGACCTTTTTTTCTAGAGCTCGCCTAACGATATCTTCATCCCTGGAGTACGAAGAGAGAGAGCCAGCCGCTCGCTTCCACACTGCAATTTCCTGGCGCATTTCTTAAAACAATCAAGCGGTTACCATAACGTACATTATATTAGTTAATATATTTATATATATAAAAAGTATTTGAAACATACTTTTTATCTATGCTTATTATAATTGAGTAAAAACTAAAAAACTGATTAAATATGACAAAATATAATCCGTTTTAAATTTTTTGGTACAACAATTTTTCGTGAATTGTGAAAAAAATTATGTTTTTGAGTTGCAACAATTTTGATCTAAGGGTGCTATTTATTCTAGTAGTTAATATTGTGAATTCTGAGCTTGGAGTTCGAATCCCAAACTTTCCTAAATCATGCGCGTATTACAAAGTAACTACCATTTGCTAATTGCTATACGATGAAGATGCGCTTACAATGTTACTTGCAGCATTGTAAGCAGATAAGCCTATACTACGCTCAATTTCCCACATAATAAGGCGGACATTGGAGTGGCAAGTCGGACGACCGCACGTTATGAAAGTGGCCTGTCAATAATTTCCCTCAAAATAGACAATTTTACTTTATTTCGATTACTTAACGATACAAATCTTAAATTAAGCACATCAGGCCCGAGTACTGTAGGTAATCAAATCGGCACCCTGTACACTTTACAGCGGAGAAATACTACAAACAGAATGTTCAGAAGCTAACGTAAATGAAGTAGCGGTCAGTAGTGATACACTTGTAAGCAAATTAAATGTCCACTTTATTACTCACCGAGGATATCCCGTGGGATAGTGTGACGGAGTTTGTTCATATCCCGGAACATATATCGGAGCTGGAAGTACGTCTGCACACTCACTAACAAGATACCGACGCCCATGTGTAGAGTGAACGTGGTGAAATTTATGTTCTGGGGAATAGAGCGTTAATTTATCAGGAACATAATAATAATAATCTTATTTTACCTCACTAATATAAATATGAAAGTTTTCAATGGATGTTCGTTAGTCTTTGACATTTTTTTTATATCTGAACTTAGTATGAGTTGCAAAAAATTCCCGATACATTGTTTCGTATCGACTTCTCATTCCGTCTATTTTAATGACTGAGTGAGCCATCGACTAGATGAACGAGACTCTCTCATCCAATCAAATAAACGAAATCGGAAGCCTTCGTCTTTGATGATATAGTGGTACTGGATATTATTATCCCGGTAACGAGTCCCCATTTGATAATTTAAATACTACGCGGGCGAAGCAGAAGGCAGATACTCTGGTGTTGTAATCATAGGCGGCGGTCACTACTTACCATCAGGGTTTTGCCTCTTCGTTCGAGACGAATCAAACGTAATCTTTAATCATACCATCAAAAAATAAAATAAGTCTTTGACCACTAGCGATACAGACTATTAATTACTTAGTAATTACCTCTTTCAAGATAGATGGATGGCTGGCAATAATGACATTGGGTGGGTCCCCCACAGGGGTCGCAGCACCCCCAACGTTGCTGAAGATCACCATCGACATCAGCACTGGCACTGGGTTCAGCTGCATAACTTCGCATAACCTGTAACATCAGACATACATACAATTAATATTTAAATAAAAATGGCCTAATTTTATCCATTCGCGTAGCATATCTTTCGTCTAATTTAATTGTCTTTTGCAAATATTGCAAATATAAAGGTGTTGCAAATATTCTTAGGCGGCGGTGACTACATACCATCAGGTATCTCGCCTGCCTTTTCATTTGGCTAATACATAAAGAAAAATTAAGTACGTTCTTCTCTCTCTCTTCTCTCTATCTCTCTCACACACACACACACTCAAACACATGTTTTTTTACCGTATAGTAACAGGTGTCATGAGAAGAACGGTGGTGACGTTATCCAGAAAGGTAGAGAAGAAGGCAGTGAAGAAGCAGAGACAATTGATGAGCGGCCATGTTCTGCCTCCTGTCACCTGGAAATAAAATTATCATCGTTATGACTACTCACAACCATTAATATTCAATAAAAACTACCCTAATAGGGGTAGATTTTTGAAAAAAAGTAGCCTATGTTCATAGTCATACTTCAAACTATCTCCATAATAAATTTCATTACATTCGGTCCAGCAGTTTGGCAGTAAAAGCGTAACAGACGGACGAGGTTACTTTCGCATTTATAATATTAGTATGGAAGTATGAGTAAGAGTGTCATCAACCCATTATTGGTCCACAGCTGTGCTCGGGTCTCCTCTCGGAATGAGAAGGATTAGACCATAGTCTACCGCAGGCAGGTGAGATAGCTGATAGTTAGTAGTCACCGCCGCCTTTGAACATTTGCAACACCAGAGGAGTCGCCAATGCTACGCCGGCTTTGAAGGGAAAAGGGATGGGATGGGAAAGAGAAGGATAGGAAGGGTGCGCAATGGGACTCTGGCTTTCAGGCGCATTAACGGAACACGACAAGTCGCTATTGACGGTAAACTCCGATCCCTGGTCTTGTAACCATCATCTTTCAGAAAACTATGATCGTAAAGGAACATTTTATTTCAACATTGTTATCAACCCATTATTGTCCCACTCCTGGGCTCGGGTCTCCTCTCAGAATGAGAAGGATTAGGCCATAGTCTACCGCGCTGGCCAAGTGCGTATTGGTAGACTTCACATACCTTTATGAGATATTTCTTTAAGAACTCTCAGGTATTTAGGTTTCCTCACTATGTTTTCCTTCACCGTATAGCAAGTGATAATTACTTTGTAATGCGCACATGATTAAGAAAAGTCATAGGTGCGCGCCTGGGATTTGAACCCCGGCCCCAGCGGAGCGAGACCGCAAATCTCAACCACTAGGCTATCACTGCTTATTATTAGTAAGATTAATTTATAAGTATTCTGCCGTGAAGCAACTTTTTCTGTTTCGGTTGAAAAATGCAAATGCCGACTCAAACATGAAGTGACTGTCTTAATCCTCGGGAGTAACAACGCATCTGTCGACTCTGGACAGGAGTCCTATTCTGCATGGAATTGGCCGCAGACTACGGACAACAGTGACCGCTTAGCATCAGGTGGCCTGCATGCTCGTTATTACTGCATCATAAAAAACTTGTTTGATACCTACATTCGTTTGCTGGTGGTAAGGTACTGACAAGCTAGCGATCAAGCTCAGGCCAGAGTCTACCGCCAATAACGACTTGTCGTGTTCCGGTAGTGCGCCTAAGAGCTAGAGTCCCACTTACCGTCCTTCCTATCCTATCTTATCCCTTTTCTTTTTAAAGCCGCCGTAGCATAGGCGATTTCTCTGGTATTGAAAACGTTCATAGGCGGCGGTGATAACTTACCATCAGGATCTCGCCTGCCTCGTCGTTTGGTTTGTTTATGCATAAAAACACTAGTAAAGTAAAGGGCTACTGCCTTTATCACCAAACCATAAATTGTGTGAATCAGCTGACCTTTTCCCTGAAGTCATGAACGAGACGAAACCGCAAGTCAGCTTTGAACTTTCCCAATTTCGTACCAAGATTGAGTTACCTCAAATGCTTGGACAGCGAGGTAGTCAAACAGCCCAGTCTCCGCCAGCACGGCGACCAGCAGCATCATGCTGAACAGCAGCAGCAGCGTCTCCACGTCGAGCCAGGACACCAGCTCCGGCAGCGAGGGCCGCTCGCCGGCCAGCGCCAGCACCGCCACCCCCAGGGATGAGGATAGTAGCGCTGCTATCGTGCGGTTTACTATCTGCGGTGGAATACAAAACACATACAAAGTAATGTATTGTTGTTAACCAAAAACTAACATTTACGAATTACAGCTTTACGCGACCCCCTTATGCGCGGTTTCACTATACCGCGAATTTCAAATTAGACCGGTATTTATTTTCTGTCTGTCTCTCTGTCTGTCTGTTTGTTACGGGTAATCACCAAAACGGCTGGACCGATTTCGACGGGACTTTCACTGGCAGATAGCTGATCTAAGGCGTAACTTGGCTACTTTTATTTTAGAAAAATAATTAAGGTTCCGCACAAAATAATAATACTCGAAATGGTTGTACCAATTTTTACACTGGACACTCACTGGCAGATAGTTGATGTTCTACATCAGATGTTCTACTACAGATAGTTGACGTTTCGCTGTTGGTACATTTGAAATACACGCGAACGAAGTCGCGGGCAACAGCTATACCAGGGGATTCAAAGCTGCGAAAGATAGATAAAACCTTATGCCGGGTAGTAATGCCGCTGATGATTTTAAACTGAAACCTTTAAGCATTCAGAACAGACAAAACACCGTTGGGTGTTATGAAAGTATTTTACGCAGCTGTGAAAAAATCTAATTCCTAAGTCAATGCAATCGAAATTTTTTTTTTTGTTTTTTATGTCATAGCCAAACGAAGAGGCAGGCGAGATACCTGATGGTAAGTAGTCATCGCCGCCTATGAACATTTGCAACACCGAGGAGTCGCCAATGCTCGCCGGCTTTAAAGAGAAAAATGATGATATGTCCATTTATATCGCATATTTTGCAAGAGTACTCCCCTAGACATAAAATCATAAATTTTGACAAAAAGCAAGGTCTTATAGAACAAGTAAGGAATAAAATTTAATAACCGTGAATTTGTACTTCCATGACGAAAAATTGTTTACATACGTTTGAGTACTAGTAAAGAACCCAAAGGTTTTCACAAATTTGTTTTCTCCTTACCTCAAATATGATCAATATGTACAGAATCAGCAGCAGGATTGTTGCGTATATAATCCCATCTTCTACTGGCAGTGGGTTCAGTTGGTAGCTGACAGTCAGTGGAACTGTTTGGTTGCTGGTAGTCTTCATCTGAAGAGTCACTTGGGTTTCTGGAAGAAGGATTTAAATTTAAACAATATTTAATGAGCTAGAACTGACTAGGAAAGAAATCTTCAAAGAAATAGAATACATCATTTGAATAATTATTTTCAGGCTGGAGTCTAACGTTAATAGAGGCTTCACATATTCCGGTAGAGGAGAAAAGGCAGACGAGATACCTGATAGTAATCTGCTCCGCCGCCTATGAACATTGCGAAAGTAACTCTGTCTGTCTGCTGGACCGAATCTAATAAAATTTAATATGGAGATAGTTTAAAGTATGACCATGAACATAGGCATTTGTTTTTAAAATCAACCCCTATAGAGGTGAAATGAAATCGAACTCTCAGGCGCACTACCGGAACACGTCACTATTGACGGTAGACTCCGGCCTGAGGGTGGACGCTAGCCAGTTAGGTCACACGATGGGATAACCAACAAAGTACCAGTTCAGAGAAAGATATAAAACCATTCCCAACTCTTACCATTTCCAGCTCCTGATTTAGAGTTGTTGGTGGTGTCGGTGATCAGCGGTTGCTGGCGATCCAGGTGTAGCGTGTTTGAGTCTGTAATGCTGCTAGCGAAGTCTATCACGTCTTCTGGTTGAAGGTTCACGGACCACACTGTGGAGTTCTGGATAAAAATTGCTTGCGATCATAACTTTGCTTTTCTGCTGCTAAGGTCCTATAGTGTGCGACTTTCTAGCGACTACCCCCAGGCCTGTCGTTTGTATAGTGTGTCTGAGAGCCAGAGTTTCGCTTCCCACACCTTCAATTCTTCGGGTTGCCACTGTTGCGGCTGTCACACGCGTAAAAATTGCGACACAAATGTCTTTAAAATTCCAAATAAGTAGCATGCAATTAAAACACGTATAATCATTTATATATGTATAAGCTTAACGACAGGCGGGCTACCTGATGGTAAGCAGTCACCGCCGTCTATGAACATTTGTTTTAGTGGCCACAGTAAGGCAAAATGTAATAATTAGAAGTGTCTGCCTATTGCGGTTCGTAAGATAGAGGCCTGTGACAGACGGATGGATAGACAGCGTCTCATGAATAAGTTCCGTTAGCACCCTTTGGGTACGGAACCCTGCGTGTGCGAGTACGACTCACGCATGACCGGTTTTCCTTGTTAAAGCAAGAACCCTAAAAATCTGTCCTGTCATAGTTGACGCAATCGTCACTACAACAAACATTCATGACAGTGAGAATAGTATCCAAGCGCGTAAATATTTACACAGAACCACTGCACATTTGTTTCTGTTTGCTATATTGGCAGTGTGTTGTTTGCTTTGGAATTATACACATTTTAGTTTACAAACACATGTGCTAGGAGCTACTACTTTCTACCATGTCCTAAATCAGTATTAGGTATTTTGATCCTAATACGCAAAGTAAGCTTACTTCTAAAATAGTTTCGATATGATGACGTCACGGCATCATTCGTTCATGATGTAAAATTTTACAAGCAATCAAATGCAACGAACATGACGCCAGCATATGGGAGTTCCGCTCGTCTGCTTGCCATTATACGCTACCCGAAATATTGCAACCCTTCCCAGGTTGCCGTGCCTCTGCCGGTTTAGCCTCGGCTCTTGTTTACGAGACTCATGTCCCGAGAGGCGTGGACATGCATTATAAATCCCATCTTTCCATTCAAAGCATTGGCGATTCCTACGTTACAAATGTCCATAGGTGACTACTTATCAGGTGGCTTTTTCTCTAGGCTTGAACAATAAACCCTGAAAAATGGTTCACAAAGGGTATATGCACACTTAAAATCGCCCATTTTGGCGATCTTTAGCTCAAAAAAAAATTGTAAACTATGTAACCTAATCCTATCATACAATCTATTTTTCATCTAATTTATTATTATTTTATATTAGTATAAATACTTATTCTCTGGTTATACCAGGTTATTTGAATTAACACGGGCACTGCCAAGTGTTATTTCAATTTTAAGTTATGCGTGATTTGTGTCATTGTCAGAATTTAACTGAAGATACTTCCGTACTATGCGACATGTATTAAGAATGGCAGCTTTCTGTAGTGTAATGTAAGTAAATTTGGGGAGATTAATTAATTTAAGGTTCTGAAATAATTGCTTTGGTATAAGGCCAGTTGTAGAAATAACTATGGGTACTATTGTAACGTTGTTCATTTTCCAAACTTTTTTAATTTCTTCTTGTAGTTCTGTATATTTTCTGATCTTTTCTACTATTGTAATTTGTACATTATTTGTGTTAGGTA
>DWNK01000082.1:0-15589 GCA_018250315.1 Hyalothyrus neleus pemphigargyra | reverse complement strand
TGGCCTTAAAAGGGCAACAGACAGACGGACATAGTTACCTCTCTCTGTTGCACGCTTGCGCGGTGTGCCGCAGTGGTGGTATTCGAATTAATTGGATGGTGGTATGAATGGTATCTATATATGAAGTGTAAAGTAAGATAATAGTTGTAAATAGTACTTAATCATTAAGGGCATTAATCGTAGGTACACGTATTTTGTATATTGGAATATGTTGTATGTTGAGATTTTATCCTTTTAACTCACTAATAAAACAATTGGGTAACAAAAGAGGCACAGATCGAACAGTATAATTAAGTATAGTTAATTATTTCTCTGTAATTGCTAAGTGAACGCATGATACAGTACTTCAACGAATTCGATATTCATAAATGTATCCTGCAATAAAAATGTTTTTACAAAATGATTATATAGATTTTATTGTAAATATTTGACTTTTATTAAAACATTATTATAACCCTCCCTTCTCACCCTGTTGCCGTGCTTACGTTTACGCGGTGCTATATAATTTACAATTTCCAAAAGTAAAAATAATCTGCTTTAAATATTTAGCAACTTAACAAGGTATCTTGTTAATATCTCTTTTATGCTTTAGATTAATGCAGTAATAGTGAAAATAGGTATTCGGCTTTAAGATTTTATATTGATAGCTGTTCTTTTAAAAATTAAAACCCACTAATTATTTTCAAGCACGTTTAGTTATTATCCATGTAATTTGCACCTTTACTTGACCCTTTATTTGACACGCTATCCATATACATCAATTTACGTCAAACTTAGTCGCTCATTAAGCATAAAGCCAGCTACCCTTAAATTCATCATGCTTTTCATCAAAATGTTCCGCTAAATTTTAACCAACCCTCAAAATATGATGGTTCAGGAAAACGAGGCTGTAATTGATAGCGGTCCGCCCTCTCCGTCACGAATCACGCTGACTACGATATTTGAATATCACCATAACTTTCATAACGATGGGTCAAAAGATGTACAAGCCAACCCCGATACCATTGTAATATTATATTCCTGGGTTCTATGAGAATACAGTAATATCAATAAATTAAACATTTTATTCCAATTATTAAAGATTCGTGCTGATTGAAGATAAATTGTGGTCTCGCTCCGGGGGTCGAGGTTCAAACTCCAAGCACCTCTGACTTTTCTAAATGACAAACAAAACGCATACATAATATAATTTTGACCGAACACGCAAACGTTTAATTCGCAAAATATTTAACAAAAATAAGAGACTAAAGTTCAAACCTGCCAATTAAGGCCCAAAATTGAAAATGAAATTTACGCCAAGTTAATAAGAGTCAAATAACATGTCATCTACACAGGTACCTTAATAATCTATTAAGCATTTTATGAAAAGCTTTATACTGACAACGACAGAAAATATCCATTAAAACACATTTCACGGAAAATAACGTTTACGTACTCTGAAAATTGCTGCTGAAAAGCTGAAATATTGGGTAAATAAGGACCATTGAGTAAACACATACATCATAGTCGGTAAAATATTTGACGACTGTTCAAAATGGTGGCTGTTACGAATAACGCCACTCGTTTCATAATTGCGTGTGATGCCAGCACTGTAATCATAGTGGCGTGAAAATGAACGCATATATTTAAACAATTGTTAGGTTTCGCGAATACCGCCAAATTTTTTTACAACAATGGATTTTAATCACATTTTTTTGTGCACGTAGTAAGCTTAACGATTTATTATTCTACAGTTTTAACTCAAATATCTCAGAAAGTATACTTAATAGGTAACTTCTCAGGGTATTCTTATAATTAATCCGGCGATAATCATACGCTTCATCACTGGCCGCCATAATCAGATTTAAAAAAAAATCCCCTTTTGTGAGGGATTACTGCATTTTTATTGGAAATAATGTGTAAATTGATATTAGCTACAGTCAGTATTTACAATCATAGTAAAAGTAGCATAAAATCCTCCTCAGTTTCACAGATACTTCATAAATCCTGAAACATTAAAAAGTTTTATATTGATAAGCGCGAGGATCACCTCGGTTGGGTGGCGGCGGAAATTCATAACAAAATATAGGAGCACTTCACGTTGTAGTGAGAGTGACGTTTAAATAAACAAACAAACCTAGACGCCAGGGTTGCCAATAGATATAATTGTACATAAAATTTATATAATTATAAATAAAACATAAGGCCTAATGGTTCTAAATCACGTACATAATATTTATATAATAAATGGAATATAATAGTTCAAAATGACAGTTTTCTATTTAAAATTAAAACACCATGAATACAGTCTAACGCTCTGGCCAAGTGCGGATTGCTAAACTTCACACATCCTTGAGAACTAATTTTTAAGAACTTTAAATGTTTTTCTTTGTGGTTATGACAAGTGATAGAAATCGAGTAGTCGAAAACACAAACTTCCTGACTTTTTAATTGTTTAAGAGCGCCTCGTTCATCGAGTCGATAGTTACCTCAGCCAATAAAAAAGGCGGAATCAGGAGTCGATACGAAATAGTCTATCGAGCATTTGTTGATTGCAACTCATACTAGGGGTACAGAATTACTCTGTAATTTATACAAGTCAGAGGTCACACCTGAAACCACGACCATAGACCATAGAGCTGCTAGAATTAAAACTTGTGGATGAACAAAAACTTTATCACGGAAGTATTACTCAAGGCTTTCCATCGCTTTTTATTATGCATGCAATAAATCTTTTATTAGAATCGATGATGAATGAAGTGTATAGAATGCATACGCTAACATATTAAATTCCTTTCAAAGTTTGACCTATATTCTATTTGAATACAGATGATAGTTAATCCTAGGACCAGAATTGTCCTCTCTTAACAATTAAATTGTGAATGACAGCACCAATGAAACCATTGTTCAATTCACTCGGAGATTAAGAGAACAAAGAACTATATTGTAATGAGTTTTATAATGAAATGTTACGCATATAATGAACCTATGACTTAAATGTAAATATTTATTAAATTATAAAATACGTCAAACTCTTGCCTAAAACGCACGTTAAGTTAAAAAAAAACGAATTCTAAATAACACAGATCGATGGAAAATCAAATAATTGTCATATGAAATGTATTTAAACTTGATGCAAAAGGTGTTTTCACGCAGAGTGCAGAGTACCAAAGAATGCAGAGCATGTATTCAGAATTTACCAAAGAAAAGAAGTGTTAAGTTGTTTATCGTGCGTCTGTGGTGGCACTATGGATCCGAACGATTTGAAATTTAGTATTCTGTTACAGATATTGCAAGAACACGGTAAGTTTACCCTGGTGCTGCATTATCACCTGGAGTCTGGAGGATACCCAACTTCTGATCAACTTACGTGTCGTGTTTATAGTCATTGGAATAGACTTAATGAATAAATTATAGGTAAAAGTCATGGAGGATATGTCGCGGTATCATGAATTTTCTTCTTGTAATATACATAAATATTACTCTGAATGCTTTCTAGTTGAATGTTCTAAGAGGCTAGCAATGGAAATCCATTTCTCGTGACGAAATCGAATAACTGAGACGGCGGCTGCCGACCCGGAGCGCGCCATTTCCTCATCCAATATGGCAGCGTTTGATTTCCGGGCCCGTTTCCCGCGTAAACGATTTACTCCAGATTATATACTACGTTTATTTTAACAATTTTAATTTATTTTTAATTTTAAAAATTTAATTTACTTGAAGTTTATTTCAACCCAACAGCAAGCGTTTGCAGATCAGGCTTTAAGGTAAGCCAACTGAAACAAAGCAATGTTTTCTCCCAAAGTAAACTACATAGGGTTACCTATTGAATTTTTTCATCGATTTTCCTTGTATGCCGCCTACACCTACGTATAGATTTGTAAAACGAATCGTAGATAGGTTCTACTTCGCAAATTATGGAATGAATTAATTTGGAGAGGACTGGTGGACGTTTAAAAGCAAGCAATGTCTAATTTGTCAAAGGCTGTGACCCACCTCAACGTATCCCACCTTGGTACATACAAGGATAGAATACCTTACACAAGATTCTGTGTATATACTGTATCACATAATTACGTATGTTTATTACAATTAATATTAACTACCATGACTTTTACACACACGCAGATCCTAGTATGTAATATTCGTAAGTAAGATTCTTTTATTTTACACCATAATGATGTATCATTATGGTGTAAAATAAAAGAATTTAGAAACTTTACAACAAACTGTTTTTGTTTTTCCTTCCATAGAGTATAAATAAATTAGCGGGCCCATTGTAAACCCTCTTACAACCCTCAGCTGAAACATAAAAGGGATAAAACTTTACTATTTTATGATGTGGGCAGAGCTGAAATGTAACATAGTACCTATTGATAAAAAGCAGAGGAATTAAATAAGATAATCATTCCATTTTATAATATTTCAGAACTTAGGTATCTGTGAAATTTGCAATTTTCAATAATACAATATGCTATCTTATAATTCTATAATCTATACTTTCAATGTTCTTATGTAATAATATGTATAGGAATTTGTGATCAAATATGTATAGGCCGTACGATAGGCAAATATTAGATTAAGTATATTGAACCAATTACGTTGCATATTTTCGTACAATAAATGAAACCAAACTGAAATAAAAAGTTTATTTCAATTTAATATCAACGAATACAACCGTAAAACTGCTTAAATAAAACGATCGAGTTTCAATTGATAAAAACAACAGCCTGAGTACCAATCGAATTAAGCTACGTAAACAGCTTATACTCTAAAACCTCAGTTAATCTTCGAGCGCCACATACAAATGCCATTAGATAGTATATTGTAACTCCACCACGTTGTATACTCTAATTGACACATTTAAAAAGGTCCTAAGAGCAATTTGTGTCATTGAAAATCTAACCGAAATACAAAGCGTTGGAATTGATTTTCCAATAACATTGGCTGGATGCTACGCTGGTAGACCGTGACGTAGTATCGTAGACAGACTCGTAGCGTTCGCTTTCGTTGGCACCGCACCGACGCCCAGTGATCAATGGGCGTCTGTAGTAACTGGCTTCCTTTACGCTAGTGTTTTTTTGTACTTTGAACGTTTTGTGCCAAAAGTAGTAGGCTATTCTATTCCTCTTTGAGCTCCCCCGCTTAAGATGAAAAGTGAAAGTAAATAATGAGGGATGAAAGCTTCGTGCTTGGGCATAGAATATTTTGTAACTAAGTTTAACATTTTATGCGGGCAGTTGATTTAAACACTTTCTCTACTCATAGCCATCAAAAGATATATAGCAGTAAAATATAATTAAATATTTCTTTGGGCGCCACAGCCATGTCCAAAGATGAACACATAATTGCCGAAGGATCATCTACGAGCGAGGACAAAAATAACAATCTATTCAAAAATAGATATAAAAGATCTTTTAATCCCTTTCTTTATTAAAATTTAATCAAAAGTAACAATTTAGAGGAGGTCCAAGCGTGAATTCGACTACGCATAAAAAAGTTCCGTAATTGAGATAAGAAAATTAAAACAAAACAGGGAAGTACGCCCTTTTCACCACCTTTGTAATGCATTACCAATAAACTATTTAATTAAGTAAAATGTTATTAAGAAACTTCCATATAATTTATGAAGATTTGACAATAATGTGTCCTCATTTTTTTATTCCTTCATCCATTTGTACCTATTTAACATATACTATTATTTCACGTACCGCACGAGGATCCATGATGATATCCACAGGCACATAGCCTGTGGATATCATCATGGATCCTCTCCGGTATTTCCGAGTTCAACTATAGAGTAGAAAGTGATATTCCTGCACTAAGGCCTGAGAGTATTCTACCTAGTGTATTGTTACGCTAACATATAATAATGAGAAATATTAATACGCTACGTGATTACCTTACACATTGTGTTTGAACTGTAACTTGTTAAATTCACTTATCCAAATATTTTCTGTTTCACCGGTTGAAATTCAAACAGAGTTAGGAAGGGTGAAAGCCAGTTTGTTTTACGTGGCATTGTATGTCTAAATATAATAATTTTCTCACAGGTAGCGAATCACTCCTAACGTGTAGGTACATAACTCTTGTTAGGTGTGACATGTGAATAAATCGCTCGGAAGTAAGTACAACAACTCATAATGCTCTGTTTGTTGCCTTGGGGGAAACGTGTGTAATAAAGTTATATTCGTAAACAGGTATGCCACTTAAGTAATAAGTGCCGGGTAGTACCAGTATAGTTCGGGATAATACTACCTTGATGAAGAGAGTGACGCAATTCTGTGTTCGGTGTAAAGATGTGGTTTCGGCGCGGTGGACTTCAACTTTGCTGGTGGTAAGGTCTTTGCATTATGTAACATGACTGGTTAGCGTTAGAACCAGTAGATTACAGACAACCATGAGCGACGGCGATCACTTAATCCATATCGATATAAGCTAGGCTTCATTAGGCATTTACCTAATTTCAGCCACAGCATTGTTCTTAAAGTCTTATACACGTGTAAAAGCGGAATATTATACCACATATTTTAGGCTTCAAGTGACTAAATAATTCAACATAACATATACCTTCATAATAATAATAATTCAGTGTATGAAAACATAAACGAATGTAAATATATTGTGTATCTATAAAATAATAAATTATTAGGGTTAATAGTCAAATATATTTCATTTTCGCTGGTGGTAATCCCATCGTGTCACCTCACTGGCTAGCGACCATCCTCAGGCCGGAGTCTACCGTCTATAGCGACTTCCTTTTCCTAATAATGCGCCTGCGAACCAGATTCTCTCTTCCTACCCAGGAAGAATCTGGCTGTCCTGGATCTGACTCCTGTTGCGGTGCCTTTGTCAGCGTATCCTCAGGCCGTGGGACCTTCCTCCGAAGGGCCTGGACATTTATCACAAATGCCTTCTTTCCGCTCAAAACCGCGTAGCGTCGGCGACTCCTCTGGATTAGAATGTTCATTGGCGGCACGCACTTATCGTGTTCCGGTAGTGCGCTTGAGAGCCCTCTTCCCACTCTTACCACCCTTTATATTCCCCGTCTCTTTTCCCTTTAAAGCCAGCGACTATTTTCGACTGCTCTGGTGTTGCAAATGTTCATAGACGGCGGTGACTACTTACCATCAGGTATATCACCTGCCTTTTTGTTTGTTTAATACATAAAAAATCACAATAAAGTTTAAACAACTCAAACGTTTAGACAAATATATCTAATGACATACGAATTACGAAACGAATAAAGAGTGTTTTAACAGTAGCGGGATAATTCCCTTTATCGCACAATAATAGAAAGGTGGAAACATCGTTTGCAGAAGCGAAACAAAGAATACAAAACCCCAGTTCCGCCATTGCAAAAATATTTTCACATTTTCGTCCTTGCAGGTTTTCGCTCCGCTAAAAATTCCTTGTTTGTCTTCAGAGGCTCCACAAAAAGTGTTTGCTGAATGAAAAACCTGTCTCTTTAAGAAATTTTTCTTGCGTTTTATGAAGAAAAGCTGAAGATCTCGTATAAGACTTGCAAAGTGAACTTGAATTTTGGACACTAGTCATACAAAAGATAGAGTTTAGCGTGTATAGCACTAGTAAAGAATAACGACGCATATACAAAAGAATATTAAGGAAATATTAATGTCAATACCAAGCATGTTCATATAGTACTATAACTCGGCTTGACTTAATGAGGAAAGAAAGCTTTACTTAATATGCAGTGACTAGAGATTGCTTGCTACTAAGCAGCGGAAGATGTTTCTTTAAAATAATTGCCTAACTAAATTTTCAATAAAATTTGTTTATCTGTATATTGTACGTATTTACGCGGGAATCAAATTTTAGACGTATTTACGTGATTAAAATAACTATTTAAATACAAATCACTACGAATGTTAGGACGTATCAAATAAAAAATGTTTTTTTTAAACTATATATGGAGACCAATGCGCACCAGTGGAACAGAATTAGGTTTATTGTTTTGATTAAGATTTTAAGTTTTAACAGCTCTTATTGCGCCATGACGCACATTCGTTGGCATACTTATTTCTTACGGTCCTGGAATCAATTCCCCGCTATACCGAAAGACGGAAATATTCTAGTAGTTGTAGTACTGTAATAACCGGTCACGTATGTGTATCCTTGAAACCCACAACCATCCCTAACATGGAAATATGTAGAAAGAGTTAAAAAAATAATCAAACTGGAATGGATGCACTTACGCGACCCTAATAAAATTTATCTCGCTGGACGCGAACGTAACTTCATTATTATGACATCGGGTCGTGTGAATGATCCACATTTTGTTGTATTTTAAATTTAATCGTAGACCACCCCTGTCAACGGCGTGCGCGGTGCCCGGTCAACGACCCCGGGTATTTAGGACGAGTCTGTGCTTATACGTAACTGCGTAGAAACAAATACGCAGGAAGTAGGGCGAAGCGCTCGTTTCTCTGAGGTACTGCTATTGCAAATGATATTTTTAGGGTTCCGTGGCCAATTTGCACAAATGGAACCCTTAGAATTTCGTTATGTCCTTCTGACCGTCTATCACACCGCCCCTATGTCACAGCCATTTTACCAAATTAAATAAGTAAATTGACAAATTTGGAAAGCTGGAACACTCAGTATAAATTCTAATAAAAGAGTCGAGTACTCTTTTTCACAATTTTACATATCAAATTTAATTCCGACGATCCGATTGGCCGACAATGTCACATCGATTAAATCGATGGCTCTTTCAGTTAATCAAAACGTCGGAATCAACGATGGAAACAGAATGGTTTATCGCAAAGACTTTAATTAAAACTCATACTAAAGGTGGCTTCTATAAACCACTACAATATGATGGCGAGAAATTACAAAAATAAATAAAATAGTAATGTATAAAAATAAAAACTTATACGTGTAACTAAAGGATGAAAAAAATCTTGCTCATATTGTATAGGATTGTCAATAAACAAATTATAATATAGAGATTTAAATACTTTTTAGAGTCAGCAGTTTGCGCTTTCACAGCCGTTAAATGTATAGTACTATATTCAACTACGGGATAAAATATAAAAAATTAAGATAATAGGAATATAGTAAACTTTAAATGAAAATCAGTTTGAACACAATATGCTATGTTGAGATATTTGATATTTGAGGTATTCGCATTAAGTTTGCCGCACTGACTGCAAAATAACTACGTTTTGCACTGTGTTCTGTACAAAATATAAACCTATTTGCCATCGATAAATTTCCATCTTCATGCATCTGAAAGACAGGACCCTTCACTTAACGAGGTCGTACACTCACTTGACCGCTTTTTTATAGTAAACCTAGTGAAAGAGCGTGCGATCTAATGGTAAGGTAATTCACCTCCACATACGCGAATACAGTGGAGCTGGAAATGGCGCCAATGCTCCATGGCCTTTAACAGACCTACAGAGTGTGTGTTCACCTACACTTAACTACAGGAATACATTCATAGGTGCCAACTGACCTGAAGGAGATACTTCACATAGGTAGGTATATGTTTGATATGGACTTATTTATAAATGATCGTGGGCGATAGTGACTCTTACGCCTTGGTAGACTGCATACTGCTGGTTGTTTAATACTTCAGTATCTTCTATATATACAAAAGCTAAAGATCATTCATTTATACACTGACTCTAAACGAAGTCTCAAAAACTACTTCCCTTAGATTTTAAGTAGAAAGCTTCAACTAAGAAACGATTTTCCAAAAATCTCTTCCCAAAAGGGTAGAAAGTTTATATGGTTCGTTATTACTTTACTCAAAAAAGTTGTAAATTGGTATATTTTATGTATAAGGCAAACAAAGAGACAGAGGAGATATCTGATGGTAAGTTGATACCGCCGCCTATGAACATTTGAAACATCAAAATAGTTTACAACGCTACGCCGGCTTTGATGTGAAAACGGATGGAATGGGATAGCAAAGACGGGAAGAAGAACTCTGTAAGTACGAACAAAATGTTTATCAGCCATAAGATAGCGATCAAATTCAATTTTTCTTAGTTAAATCGTTTCGAGATAAATTGAAGAATTGAATTTATTTAATTTGTTAGTTGGGTAAAATAAATAAAAAATATATATTTTATAAACATAAAAAATATTTTGATCGATTCAATCGCCATTTATAATTTAAAAATGTAAATTTCTCAACCAATTTGTTCGGATGATATTATAACTCATATCTTTACAACAATTTGGTCGTTTTATATTTACGATAGATAACATACACAAACCAAAGTATCATAAAGTCGTCCATCCAAAAATAGTCAAAATAAATAGCTTCCTAGGACATCAAAAGGAATTCAAAGTGAAAATCCGCCCATAAAATGCATGTACTTTTTATCGGTTTGCATCAACATACATGTTACATGCATTAAACTCTGGTTAATTTTTCTTTATACTTAGTAAGCTCTCGATAAAAACGAATATGTTTAAAACAAGACAAATCCAAAATCAAACGATTCCAAAATATATTGTTACCTTTCCTTGCAGTCGGTTTCATTGACGTTCGCCATCGATTCAGTGATCTTCATCTTCTCACACCATTAACTTTACTAACCTAACTATGTCAAAAGACAACATATACAAATCCCTAATGATTTGTATATGTTATCTGTATATATTAATTTGTATATATTATCTGTATATTTGCATATACAATTTTCGCAATGTCAACGAGCGCAGTCAACACGGACGCGCTGAGGACACTGAATCGGGGACCGGGAATTGTTCCTCTAATTCGATGATACCCATCTGGATTGCAGCAATTTCGTGTCACTATTATTGCAAGCTTGAGGGCGGGACAGGATATGGGTTCTTGAACGAATTGCCCATTCAAAAAAAGCAGTCGCATCGTTCGTATCGATGACATGCAATGCACGATAACCATGCCGGAGTCTCGGGTTTGAGTTTACATTACACTGCCACTACTTGAAATTTTCTTGTGAGAGTGGTGCTTTGTGTCCATGGTAATCATCACGATTAATTCTAGTGTGGAGGTTCAAACATAGAGTTGCCGGAGGTAAGGTAATCATGTGACCTGACTTTACCAGTTATTATATTAACCAGGAGTTTACCAGTAATGAAGACTTGTCGTATTCCGATAGTGCGCCTGAAAGCCAGATTCGTTCTTTCCACACGGGAAGTGTCCAGAAAAAATGAAGTCCTGGATAAAATCAATGAAGCTATGTAGGTAAGGGATGTGACGCTATAAATTATATTCAGATTTAAATTCAGATTAAAATTTAATTGAAACGAGAGAGAGATTATTTTACGTTAGTATTTCCGGATGTTTTACTTCTGCTGTCTCTCTCTTTTTATTGACAACGTTTTACTTAGAAAGACTAGTTGCAAACATTTATCCATAAATATCCCAGTAGTTATATGACCATATGTCACTCGATGTCATAAATACACCGAGTGGCTAGTTCACCCGTGCGCAGGGCAGCTAATCACTAGAACACTGGGGTCGCATGGAAGTAAGGAGGAAATTACCGATTTAGTTGCGACGTAGTTATCTGTGCTGTGGCCATGATCGGTGTGGAACATAGGAATTAATTTTAATGGCCGTAATTGTGCGGTTGACTAAATATATAATTATATTTAGTCAACCGTAGATTGTTATAATAATGGAACAAACCTTTGGTACAGATAAACAAATAAAAATATTATCGCATACATTTCTTTTGGTTGGTACAATCGCCGCGTTTAACATTTACTTTTATAATTATATATATCCATACTATTTAATATGGATCTAAAACGAGCAACGCTTCTCATAACAACGATAATACCTCAAAACAAATTTCTTATCAGCACCAACAAGAGTGGTGACATACGGACAGACAAACATGTCCATGTTACATTTATAGAAATCTTCTATTTTCAATTTAAGATTTATAGAAATCTTTTGATTTCAATTTAAGACTGATTGATAAAATCTGACATTAACTTTTTTTTATTTCTCGATTTTTTGTGATAATTTTTCTCGTCGCTTTAACTCGAGTTCTCGACATAACGATAAATACCATCAGATTGTAGCTAGATGTACAAGTATGTTGGTCCCAGAATTCCCGGCTAAATGACGTCGTCAAAGCTCAACAACGTAATAGCAATTTCAGTTCCCACTGGCAACCCCCTACACGCGTTGAAATGCACAACTGCTCGGGAAGACGGGTGTCAATTTAAATTAACGGTCACACGCCCACGTGACCGACAGCGATTCGTATCAGTTTGTTCTCTATTACGGCCATTTTCCAATTGATTGTTACTGAACTATCGCCAACATTGTTGTTACTGTATTGTTGATATTGTCCAATTCCTTCCTTTCTTTAATCTAAGAATTCATCATTAAATACTGGTTCGTCATCAACCTATATATCACTAATGTGCTCGTATCTCCTCGCAGAATAAAAAGGATTAGCATACTGCACCCACCATACTACCACACAATAGTACAAACACCGATGTTATAAGGTCGTTAAGTTTTGCATATTTTGTGTTTCTAAGAAAAACTTAACAAACGTGGTGAAGATGTTAGAACTCTGTGATATACAGATGTAGACAGCAGCGTAGCACCGACAGCGTAGACACAAAACAAAATTCAGCATTGAAATCTACATGCATGCTAACTCTATAGCGCTCTATGTCACTGTAGTTTTAAAATAATCCTACATTTTAATCATAATTACACCTTTTTGGGTAATGATAGGCAGTGCAGATGTACACAAGCACGCCAGTTAGCCGTTTTCATACATTTAACATTATCACTTTAGGTCGCTGACCAAGTGGCGACGCGCTGTCTCGTTTGAAGTACGCCCGCGCTAAGTAATTCACAAATTCACGCACATAACCGAATTTCAACTTTAGGCCTCAGGATATAAAGACTAGAATGTAATCCATTTAAATAGTCGTGAGATAATTTTAAACCTTCATGTACATAAATTGCAGCATTTAGCTGAGGCTGAAATGGACGGATATATTCGTTAGGAACGTGTCTATTTGCATAATATCCTATTCAACAACTTCCTTACTACTCGGGTCACGTAAGATTCGTACCTACCCGAAATAGCTACAAATCCTTTATTAACATCAATTATTATAATCCACGTATATATAATGGTGACATTTAGAACTAATAAATAATAAGTTTTTATAACAAAAAAAACTGAAAGTCATCATCAGCAACCCATTACTGTTTCACTAAGAAGGATTACCTACACCAAAATCTGACAAGTGGTAAGGCCCCATCGTGTGAACTGAATGGCCAGCGACCACCTTATAGGTATAGTCCACCCCATAGGTTAGAGTCTGAGAGTCAGATTATCTCTTCCCATCCATTTCATCCTGTTGCGGTGTTGGCGGTGGCCTGTAAATTCACAAAACCTGTATCTTGTCCTCAAGAGCGTGGACATGCATCATAAATCCCATCTTTGCCTTCAATACCGGCATAGCATTGGCGACGCCAGTGTTCCAAATGTCCATATGTGCCAGCAACAACTTACTGTCACAATAACCTGTTTTATAATACATTACGCCATAAATAATAATAATAAGTGCAGAGATACCACCGTAGGCAAACGTGTTAAATAGGCAGTATTTTTAAGTCCTTAGATTTATATACCGCATTCATGTTATATTGCAAAAATTAAAAGGGAAAGTAGATTTTAATTGTCGAATCGGAGTAAATACTTTCATTGTGTAAAAAGGGAAGGCCATTGCAACAACATTCTATACTCTATTGTTTTCAGTGAACAAAAGCGATGGAAAAGATTTATTGAAACAGAGAAAATAGAACTTTGCTAAGCAGAGTATCAGAAAAACTGTTCGATACTACAATTTAGTATAGCTCAACTTGCATTGATTTAAAAAGAATTTACTGCGCTCAAAATAAATCGATTCTTCTTGTTCATTACAAAGTAAAAGTAAATACTTCTACTATGTTTTGAAAATAAATAAATATTTAGGGATTCATTCAAAAAGTGCTCCATTCTTTTTGAATCATTTCTTAAATATTTATTAGTATTCGTAAAATTATTTTATATTTTTTGTTTAATCGATGGGATCCGTAGTAGTTGCTCATATTCTTTCATTAATTAGAAAAGTGCTGATGGTATTCTAACGGCTGAACAGATCGTAGCTAAAAACACTCTCAGTCACCTTTCAAATTAAAAAAAATAGATCAGTTCATGTTGGGGTACTACGATGCCACAGACGGACACACAGATACACAGACACACAAATACACAGACACAAATACACATGCCAAACTTGTAGCATCCCTCGTCGGGGGTTAAAAATAAACAGGCACATTTTATTTCCTACAAAGCATTTTTCTACTCTACTGTTCAATTTACTGAATCAGTTCACCTGAAAAGAGAGTTGCGCTTTGATCAGAAGGTTAGACTCCCGTTATGTTTAACGGTACAGTAAGTATACCATTTGTGTTATTCCAGTGTCTTGGTATATACATGGCGTATATTGTTATCTATACATCTATACAAACAAATAAAATTGAAGTGTCTCTTTGTAATGTCAAAATAACAGCTTTTCACTTAACGCATGCGATACTATATACGGTACTATAACAAGAAAACCATTAAAAAATAGCTAACGGTCTAAGGCGTAACTTAGGCTACTTTCAATTAAAAATCCGCGCGAACGACTTCGCGACTTGAACGACCAGCTAGTATTTATATATGACTGAAAAGAAAACTTATACTTTTTAGACGGATTTTTAAATATATTGAGCTCATTTGGCATAGTTAAAGTGTATAAGGATAACTAAAATTTAAACAATATATGCACCTATGTGTTACAAACAACAAAACATTTATTGTTTCCGTGCGTACGCGTATTCTATGCTCATACAGCAGTACGGAGTAGATGTCGCCACAGAATTGAAAGATTGTCGCCACAGAATGTCAAATTGACCGAATGAATTTAACAAATTAGTGTGATTTCAAATGTTCTTTTTTCAATAGTGTATGGAGTGTGTCAGTGTGTATTTATATTGGTAAAATAATAAAATCTTGATTTATATAGATATACTTGTTGCAAAAGGAATATTTTAGCAGAAATATGAATTACTCTTGCCTACGACATTCAGCGACAGACAGACAGACTGAGTGCTGTTACTGACATTCACAAAATTATTTATTAGTATTTTGGTTTTAATTTACATATATACCTATAGTTTTTTATAAAACTAGGGTCAAGTTAGACTATTACTGAGTTATTACAAACGTATAAGTTTTTGTTAAAGTTTGTTACAATTCACATGATCCCTGAATTCTGGATAAAATTACTCACCTTTGTATAGCATGTTGTAATCTTAAATGGTACTAAACTAAATATAGAAAAAGTATGATTTATTTCCAATGTATCGTCCAAAGACGAACCATGCAATCTTTGCAGTAAATTGGTGTTTGCTTAAGCAGCTCTATTCATTGTCCCTGATAAAAGTCCACGTGAAGCCCAATAAGCTATCACGTCGAGAGGCGCCGCAGACATGTGTAGGACTCTCAGGTTTATACAATAGCAAGAGACGCCCAAGGAGGCACGCACAACGGTTTTGCGACGATTTCGTAAGTTG
>DWNK01000081.1:0-15596 GCA_018250315.1 Hyalothyrus neleus pemphigargyra | reverse complement strand
CGTACGTAGGTAATGTACTCGTACGTACGTATGTACGTAGCAAATAAATAAATAATGTAAAAATTGTCCCCATTTTCAAATTGTCCAAATTTCCACATATTTGTTTTTGATTTCTAAATAATATCATGAGATGTGAACAGTCGTTGGCTGAAATTATTAAAACATTTTGAAACTCACAATGTATTATATATTTTGGTACCTTCAGTGTAGTGTAATAGTGAAAAGAATTCGTCGGAAATTATTTACTAGTGGTAAGGTCCCATCGCGTTATCTGACTGGTTAGCGACCACCCTCAGGCCGGAGTCTACCGTCAATAGCGATTTCTCGTGTTCCAGTAGAGCGCCTGAGACCCAGAGTCCCTATTCCCATCAAAGTGGGCGTAGCATTAGTGACTCCTTTGGTGTTGCAAATGTTCATAGACTGCGGTGACTACTTACCATCAGGTATCTTGCCTTGCCTGGCTAACAATAAAAAATATATAAGGTTTAAACTTATATATCAACACCTGAACAGATTAACGCGCACTCCAAAAGGCACTAATCGCTGCGAACCATAAGCCACCAGCTGTCAACTATTCAGGCACCAACCGCGATGTTGCCTAACCTGACATCATTTGACACACCACACCACAAGCTATATGTACTAAATTTATATATTTTATGCTATGCTATTTTTTAAACAATTATCGTTTGAAAACTATTGCATAATTAAAAGTTTGATTATTAATCTACAATTCTTATTTTTACATATAACAAAACCGTCACGTTCCGGTAATTTGTACGCCATTCACGTAAAATATAACGATTTGATGGATTTGATAGTACTTTGTGGGTTAATAATTTTGGCTTGAGCAATAAATAGTAAATTATTTATATCAATACAACATTTAAAAACATATTTAATAACTCCTAACACCATCTATTGGCGTTTTTATATTTTTACGTGCTCAAATCCGCGGGAACTACTTTCTCTTAGGTTTGCGATATGAGGTGAGTTTTTGCACGCATTATTGTGATCGATTTAAGGCACGATTTGTGTTCAATTCTATTCAATAAGCGTGGATGGGTTTTTAAAATAATAAGAAACATATATTTACATTTTGTTAGTATTAATTATATTCTTTTATATTTTTTAATGCCGGATAAAAATGTATAAACTGTAATTTCCTTCCTAACTGCTTCCCCCTACCCATGTCGCGGCAGCTGACTTTCACCATGTTTCATAATACAACTATCTGAAGCATTTCACGAGTTATCGCTTGAGAGGAAATTGGCCAAAATCTGTTGCTGGCTTACGTACTATATTCAGAGACAACTGCGCGCAAAACAGAGTGGAAAGAAATGGTGTCATATGAATTAGAATTTCCCATAATAGGAATAAATTCTGAGATCTACTTCATATCAAATATTATCCTGACCATTGTACAGACGTCATCAGCAAATCATGTACTCGTGCTTGTGGAAATCAATCCTTAAAAGGTCCGTAATGATTTCCATTGAGTATGTTTATGATAAAGTACTTTATTCATGATTTTCTGACAATCATCATTATACAATTACAACAAAATACACTTAATTTTTATATGAAATTTGTGTTTATATATAAATCATTTGATGCCTAAAATATTTTATGTGAATTTACATTATGTTTTTGGTCGAATCTTTCATTATATGTTTTTGTCTAACTGAAATAATAATATTGTATTCAAAGATCCCGAAAAGTAGGGTAAAAAGGCAAACGTTTAAAACGCACGAGGCTCAACACGGTCATTAACGATTTCATAAAAGGCTTATGGGGTGCCTTTCCGGTACCCTCTGTCATATTTCTCATGGGCTCCATCGTTTTCAAAACTTACAAAATGCGAGACCGTGGATTGCCTGCAACAAGTTTTTATGTGTTACATTATGCGAGTGGAAAGGGAACTGATATAAATAGAACATAAAAATAGAAACGTTGTAGTTGTCTGTCTGTGAAATTTCGAACCTCGAAACACCGGAATCAGATGCGGTTTTCATTAATAGATACAAAAAAGAAAATGTATTGTTCACTATTGTGAGAGGGGAGAACGTGGTGGATGTTATTACATTTATTAGTGTACATAAATAATAATAAATAAATTCTTCACTTAACACCTTGTACTGTACCAGTCCTCTCCTTTACGATGATGCTTGTCTATCACTGAAGTGTTGTCGGACAGGATTTACAACTGACAAAATTGATCTCCAATTTTCATGTTTTTAGAATTTGGGTAGTTTTTACACGGGAAAAAATATACCTATCCGTGAAAAGTATCCGTTTGTCATCCCAGGTTTTCAAAAGCACCTGATACCAATGAACTTAAATATACACTTGACACTAAAAACTGATTGATTTTTGTATATAAAACCCCAGTTCGATAAATAAGAACCTGATGTATTTTTATCGAAATTATAAAAAAGTTATAACGAATTGTACAATCTAATTTATAAAAGCGAAAGGCTCACTCATTCATTTATATGCTGATTAAACACGAAATGTCAAAAACTACTCATGAAGATGAAAATTGGCAAGCTAAGAAAGGGTTAATAAAAGTTCCATAAGCGATGTACAATGAGGGGTGAGTTTGTATAAAACTTTAACATTACTGGACTTAGAAGGATGAAAATTTGTATATAGACTATTGATTACTACTCGTATTAAAAATGATATGTAACAACATTTTTAAAAGTTTTCGGGGGATGAAAGTTTTTACAGGTGAAAAAAATACAAAAACTTATAGTCCACGCGGAGAAAAATGCGGGTGAAACTAGTTAAAGTAAGTATTAAGTATATTTATTAAAGCTACGAACCTTTTTCGATTATGGCAGACATCTTCGCAAGTATTTAGTATGTGGTAAGACTTCGCCAGTATTGGAATCTATGTTGAAGTTTCTTTGCGAGCCTCTCAAGGTATGCTTTTTCCTTTTCGCAAAAACGTCGTGTGCCAGATTTCTCGGATGTTGTGGGATCGATAAAGAAAAGCAGCTGCGAACTGTTTTTCTTCTTTATAGGCACATCATGTGTTTTTCCTTGACCACGATCCAGGCGGCTGAATTATTAGTTTATAAAAATGCTTGAGTACGTGTATATCATAGTAAAATGTCTGCAGTAAAATGTCTGTCTGTCTATGGACATTTGTAACACCAGAGGAGTCATTCATGATTCTCCAGCTTTGAAGTGAAATATAATTTACGATGCGTAGCCCTCGGGAAAAGGTGCGTTCCTAACATAAAGGAGGCAGCAAGACTTTGAGAACCAACAGACCGCGAAAATAAGCCGATAGAGGCACCGCAACAAAATGGGTACTCAGGTACATTACTGGAACACGAGAAGTCGCAATCAACGTCAGACTCTACCTAAACTTTAGTAGGATTAGTAGGATGAATGATTTTTTTAGACTAAGGACTGTTTTCTGTTTAGAATTTCATTTATTTTATTAAAATCATCACGAATAAAACCGTGGGCAGAAGCTAGTGATGGTACAAATCGCCAATCGAAAACTACAATGAAACAATTAAAACGGTCTAAACCAAAATGCACTTTGATTTCGCCCGTCAGCAAACTCAAAACAGCAAGCCGCAAGAGCAGTTCCAGTAAAAAGCTTAACAAGTTGAAAATTGAAAATAGTTTGGCCCCGCTTGAACCCCGTAATGACATTACCGGGGACTCGAACTGTTAATTCAGCCGATTAAAAAGTTTAATATTTTTTGGCAGATTTATTGTTGGCAGTCCGGTTAAATTATGCTGCAGCCCGCATGTTCTCTGATTTATTTATCTTTTTAACGGTTTAATAAGGGTCAAGCGGCCATAATCAATTATGGCGCTTAATTATATTATGTACTATACGTTCGTATTAAATTTAAACGGTTGACGGAAATTGTAGTATTTAAAGGCGCAAATTTACATGCGGCATTTTCAAAGCCGGCGAGCAATGGCGACTCCTCTGGCGGTGACTACTTATCATCAGGTAGGCAGGCCTGCCTCTTCGTTTGGCTTATAAATATAAAAAAAACACAGATTCAAAATCATACAAATACAAACACCCGTCAAACTTGCCCCCCTCTTTTTCATCGACGGTATAAAAGTAGTTGAAAATGTTTGTATTAAACCATTTCAGAATAAGCGTGATAGGTATTGAAGTAACTGAGAAACTTCGGAAATGGATTTCAATTTAAGTGAATTCCAGTTCATTTATCTAAGCAGTAGAGTTAAATTCATCCCCAGTCGTTTCTGAACTGTCGTCGAATTATTTGCCATTACGCCATTACTGCAGTGATAACTCAGTGTCAGGAATTTTGACTTTTGAAGCTGATGGTTCGGGTTTAAATGTCGAAAATCTTATTATCGAAATAATGAGCGTTTTAAGTATTTTGCTAGATTTTTCGACGACGGGCAACATAGGAACTTCTATAGTTGCAAACAGATGTAATAATAGCCTCGTCATCAACTCATTATTGTCCCACTGCTGAGCAAGAAATCTTTCAGGATGAGAAGGATAAGACCGTATTCTATGCTGGACAAGTGCGGATTGGGAGACTTTACACACCTTTGAGAATATTTGGTATGTATTCCTTCACTGATTAAGTGATAATTAATTTATAATACGCTAAACTATATGGTTTAGAAATATCAGAGGTCCTGGGATTCGAATCTGAAGTATCAAGTTTAGTGGCCAAGAACTTCAGTCCGTTAGTTTTATGTTTTTTCATTATTTTCTATCTATAATACGCATTCTACACTTAGAGTCCGACACTAGTATTCTCTGTGTCATGGGCACCATTAACACATAAAATGACATGTATAATAAAGCCTAGACACAAAAAAGATACATTTACATTTCATTTCATACCTGACCGGTAATCGAATCCGGGTTAGACCGACATAGATCATTTCAACCCACCGGTCTACCATCTACCGGTCATCAATATTGTCATTAGAGTTGATAGTATAACTCTTAATCTGCTGATGCAGAGCTAGGTAGTACCTAAATGTATGTATGACGCTATGCCTGTATGACGCTCAAATAGAGACGTCAAGTCCGAGATCGAATTCAATACACACGACTAGATCCTGTCTGTTCTATTAGATATGGTAGCTTCAGTAGCGTCATTAGGATATGTAATCGGCTTACGATTGAATAGACATAATCACGTTTAACTTATGTAGACGTATTATGCGGTAAATGTTACTTTATTGGTCAATTGTAATGCTAGTATTAAAAGCTTGGTTAACAACGGTCTCACGCTCCATGGTCACGAGTCCCGGGTATGTATTTTCCTTAATATTTTGCATAATATTACATGCGAAAGTCAGTTTGTTTGTTTAATATGCTTTCGCACCCTCTCTTCTCAACGGTCATCATGAAAAATTTGTACACACATTTTTGTGAATTTGCGAAAAAAATGTTTCATATGGTCGTGCGGCATATCAAGTCTCACGACATTAATAATAGAGTTGCGTACATCTAAATGAGCAATGGCTTACCACCAATGTTACAAGAAGGCACTTAGTAGGATGGTGAATTTCCTAAAAATAAAACTTTTTTTTTATTAATTTGATTATTACATTAAATTTAACGTGAACGAAGCCGCGGTTTGTTAATATGATTATTACGTTAAATTTAACGTGAACGAAGCAAAAGTTAGAATGAATTATGCCAATGTTAATTATAATTATGGAGTGGTCACCTTGAAATATATTAAAAACAAACAACTATTTCACCGTTTCAACTCTACTCAGTGTTTTTAAGAGCGAAAACTTGCCAAGGAGAAGTCCTTGAATTGGTGCAATAAAATTTATTTGCAACTTCAAAGCTTCGCTATCTTTATTGGACAGGAGCGTGAAATACAGGAACCGTGTAAATGATAAAGTGCTTACAAATATAATATATACTAACTTTGTTTTAGTTGGCCATTTTTGTTCGTACCTACATTGTTTTAGCTTTTTGGCAAAGAAAAGAAAAGAAAAGTAAAGTTTATTCAGTAAACACTACAGCAAATAAATGTACGAGTACCTGTACATAATAAGAGATTATTAAGATTTTTCTATTATGCCGTATGTCAACTTTATGTAAGTACAACTTACTTTATGCAACTTTATGTAAGTACAACTTACATAAAGCATAAATACGGCATAATAGAAAAAAAAAACAGCAGCACATGAGTTAAACAATAATAACTTAAGAACAATAACAAGAACGCTTAATAAAAAAAGGAAAAATATTAAGAAGAAAAATATATCTCCGTAAGTTTTCCGCGTTGCAAGGCTACCAAAAAATTACTTCCAAATGCGCGGTAGATTACTTCGGCGATGGTTTTCAGTGGGGCCGTCCTATAAGAAGTCCAGTGGTCCTCTCCGGGCTCAGTGAACCTCACAAATAAAGTCGCATTTGGACAACACTACCTACCTACCTACCTACTTACCTACCTACCTACCTACCTACCTACCTACCTACCTACCTACCTACCTACCTACCTATCTACCTACTTACCTACCTACTACTGGTGCAGACCAGAGAGCACTGACTTCCGTGCGTGAAGTGCTGGGCCGCAGTATGTTCGAGCGTACATTTGACCACGCTATTCGACCGATACGCCTTTTTTTGTAGCGCGGACAAAAATATTATTTAATAATAATAATATAAATTTGACCGAGAGCCTACACTTGAGTCTCACTTTTTATATTATTTATATCAATCGTAATCGAAGAGTAATGCAGGTCCGCTGACGGACGGACGGCCGGACGGACGATGTTAAGCGTATAGCGTAGCGACGGAAAGAAACCTTAATTCCAAATCTGACTTAGGATTTAGATTGCGCAAGAGCATAACATCGTGGACTGCACTTGATCCTGAGTGGTGACTGCTTATTGTCCTGGGAAACGCATGAATATAAAAACTGTAGAAAGGGTGAGAAATAGAAGTGACGTGGGTTATATTAACATTTTATCTCAATATTCGGGATTCGTAGTAGAGTAGCGAACCGTGGGAAACCATTTTACGTGTGTAATTGACACAATAAAATATGACAATATTCGCGAAGCGGGTTTTATCTAGCGATCTGTTCGGGTGTAGCGCTTGAATCAATTGTTCGCTTGCGGCTAACGGGCTCGCGGGCGATAAGCGAAACTTACGACGCCTTTTGTACTCTGAATACTTTATTGTGATCTTCGATTTTGATTATTTTTGTAAAATCCTTTTACCGTCTCGAAACGGTGCGAATATCTGAGGTGCTAAGACGTTGGAAGCAGTTTCAATCGCGGTTAACGTAGCTAACAGTTTCGATTATAATAATGTTTTGAGGTGAAACTTCTTAGCGGCGATCCGAATTAGAAGGCGGGTCGACGATAGAGACGTTACCCACAATATGGTAGGATCTATTAGAGTATATTTTGGTATTGATATTTTTGGTATTAGGCATTATACTTTTTTGACTAAATCTTAGTCTAGTCTTAGCTCTAAGCTTCATATGAATAAGGGAAGGAAAAATTGTTGGAGGGCACATACGCAGGTTTTTTTTTAGTTTCAGACGTCGTTAGCAAACCGTACGTGATAGTGAATATAGCTACATATATACTAGCACATTACATTTTGCAAAGGGTATAACTATTCTGCCTAATGCGGGTTCCGAAAGGCAACCTTTCCGAGCCGCGGGGTATCAGCCGGAAGTGCGCAGATACGAGAGGGCATTAGGCACAAATGAGCGTTGGAAATGGACTAAAAGGTATACTTTAGGTACTTTATTTATTAGCAATTAGCGATGCGAAGATGTTATTATAACTTGTTACACAAACTATTATTTTATTTAAAATGTATGACAAAAAATTAAGAGAAAGAGGGATGTACGGCTATGCTAAGACAAATAACTAACAAAAAAATTAAAAGAAAAAATTAAAAGCAAATAATAAATAAGAAGTAAGAAGTGGTGGTGATAAGCTCCCAAGGTGTCCTGACTGGCTAGGGACCATCTTAAGGCCGAAGTCTACTGTCAATAGCGACTTCTCGTGTTCCGATAGTGCACCTGAGATTCAGGGTTCCGCTTCCCATCCTTCCTTTCCCATTTCCCTATCTCTTTTTCCGTCCGGCGGCGTAGCATTGGCGAATCCTCTAGTGTTGCAAGTGTTTATAGGCGGCGGTAACTACTTATCATCCGGTATCTTGTCTGCATCTTCGTTGGTCTTATACATAAAAAAAATAAAGAACACATCACAACTTCTTTAACATTAACAGGAGTGCCTGGATCAATACATTTATTATCCAACGCAAATCCGTTCAAAAGATTTATCTCTCGAAAAAATCCTCACTATCTAGGCACGGATAAAATGAACCAATAAACGGATAATTCTATTTTATGCTTGGTAGTTATGCATTTATGTTAAGTACTTGCATAGATTACGTGAACAGTCTCGCAAGTGGGTCACGGTTCGGAATCAAGAGAAGGTCAAGATATCAAGAGTTGACTCAGAGTGGTTCGCTATCTAATAATGCTAATGGTCTTCCGTCTTCAGTATTACCTTAGGTATCGTCTATAACGTCACAAAGCTTTCAATAAGCCTCAGATTTACTTTTATCACGAACGAGGCAATGTTAGAGAACGAAAGATTCTAGCGTTTAGTAGTTGTCATCTAATTTATCAATGGGAGGATAAAATTATATAAAATGCATTTGTGACTATCACAATAGATTTTTGACCGTATTTTTCATTTTACATGTCACATGGTTGCCATTGTTTCTTAATTTGTCCTCAAAAAGTGACACTTACATTTAAATTTTACTTAACTTTTAACTTTAATTTAATCACCCAAATAAGCACGCAAGTGATTCTTTATCAATTCAATCGGACGGACGATTCCCTAAAAACTATATAAGTACTTAAGTAATGGACTCACCAAAACAAAGCAAATGAGCGAAAATTCGATGGGTTTTCTAGTGGCCGTTCAAGAGTTCCAGTATCCACCTCTTAGATCCATGATCAGATGAATTCGACAAAACCAAATTATTGTGTTAGTATATAAATATTTGCAAAGTGTGTTTAAAAGTGGCTATCGGCTGCAAACAGGCGATTTAGTTATCAAAATTATAATAGGGTCTTTAAAAAGTATTGCCATTATTTCCATTCTACTTTGAACACTGGAACAAGCTTCCAAAGCTGCAAGTCCATAGCTTGTACTTGTATTAACGATTTCTTTGTGCACTCCCCGTATCAAAGAGAAAAAGAGGTCGTGGAGCAATTTTTCGAGCTATAAACATCAATATAAAAAATCTCTCGATCTAGACTGCGGTCCGGGTACAAATAAAGTCGTAGTAGTACCGTGTCCACGTTTGAGAGCATATATCATTTTTATCGCTCGCACTCGGTCCGACCGTTTATTCATTGCTTACGTATTGCACATACGGTTGTATGATGACTAGTCTGCAACCACCGGTTCTCGATGGCGAATTAGTAGTTTTGTGGTCAACGGTGAGATCGAGTGAGTCTTTTTTAATAAAGATTGTTTAGTCGTCGTCTTATAAAATGTACTTTGTTTTATTGAATTTTGTATATTTTTTCTCTCAATTATAACTAACAGATATCTCTTCTTTTCTTTACAGAAATTTTAAGCTATGTCTAAAGGGTTTTTTTGGTTTCGCATTTCAATCAGGTATGTGACTGTTCTGTCAGGTAAACCAAAACAACAAAACAGTGATTGTATTTCAATGATTTTGATCAGTGTCAATATTTTGTTGGGCTTCAAAATGAATGTATTTGGCCACCTTTATAAAGCATTATGATCTAAAAACGTGGTTTTTTACTTATATTCCTTTTTCACAAAGATTTATGCCTCTCTTGTACTAAACTAAAATTAATACAGGATACATTCGTATTATCATAGTAGGGCCGGCCACGAAGCCATCGTGCGGCCAACGGAGACAGTGTTTCTTTTTTACAAACTACCTTTTAGTCAACTACGCAATTGAAGATTAATGGCCGTGTATTTGTCACAGCTTAGTGGTATAAAGGCCCATTACGTCCCTATTATCTTGTGTAAGGTAAAAGCCTTAGATTTTTAAGGGCAACTTTTTCTGGTAAGCCGATTTTTGACATTTAGCAAAGGGATTAAATCTAGTCTACCTAGAAGTCTGGTCTCAGGCATTAGTCTGGTATGGTTAACATGTGATCACGGGTCACTACAACACACATTCGGTCAAAATTATGCCTAATACAGAAGGATCATCTATATCAATGACGCCTAACGATCAGCGACTGACGAATGACTGATGATCGATTGTTGGTCCCGCAGTCCAAACCGACCAATGAAATGTGATATTATATTTCCGTACGAATATATTATATTCCTTATTTCTTATTAATACAGGCAGCAGTATTAGCCAAAATTAAATTTAATCCCAAACATTCTGACATTTCAATTTATCGCAATCATATGCATATCATCGTGAGGCAACTGTGAGGCTTTTTATCCATATTAAACCTAACAGGCATTTCTTTTTGAAAGGAGCTCCGAGCCCCGTACTAGGATAGTGTTTGGTTGTTAATGATTTGCGTGGTAATTGTAATTGATTTGATGGTGGTAAAGACCCATAGTCAGACCGACCTTTCTAGCGACCACCCAGGCCGGAGTCTATCGTTAATAAGTGCCAGATTCTCTCTGTCCACCCTTCAAATGCTGTTGAAAGTTTCATTTTTTTATCACTACTTACTACCAGGGAGCTCGCCTGGTTCTCCGTTAGGTATCTATACAACAAAAAAAACTAATATATAGGCATTTTAAAGAAAAGCTTAAAAAGGGGTAGTAGAATGCATAGGCCGATATATTTATTAACGAGACAAAGCCGCTGACACTATGAATGAAGTCGCCTTTGTACAATTAGTGTCACATTGAACAAACTGCAGCTGACTTGATTACATAACACTGTTGAACCTTTTAAGGCTAACATATACGCGCTTAGACCATACAAGCACGGGTTTATGCGTGGCATATACGGCATATATAGTGCATAGCCCCGCGGCTTGTAGAATATGAAGCTGTGAACTGTGAAGCAAAATTAAGAAACTTTTGCAAGGTCAGGAGACCCACTCCTGGCAACCTCCTGCCTACTAGTGGCAAAGAGCATAAAACTGCAGCATATGTCAATCGACGGAGTAATTGATTACAATACAATAATATAGCTTAGTGATAAAATGTTTATAAAAAAGTTAGTCAACAGTTTAAAATAATTGAAAAGCGGAAGAGTTTAAACCATGTCGGGGGTCTAAGAAATGGAAAAATATCAAGCCGGAACTTTTCTGACAAGGTAGGCCGCCAGCGACGAGGAGCGGTCGGGTTTCCAGCCGATGTATTACAACGACAATAACTCGCTGGCCAATCCTTTCGCGGCCCTACAAGGTGCGTATACAGAAAACTTTCAGTATTTAAGCTACACTGAATATGATATGAAATTAACGATACCATTTTTCACAGGTAACATGGATCTCGTGCCGGGGATGAACACCGAGCTCCGGGACGAGAACGCAGAAGGTAAATATGACCTCCTTTAACATCACTGTCACGTCATTCCTACACGCACACGTCGACTCGGACAGCCGCGCCCCCGGCGAACCTCTTTGTCACATAGAATCAATCGGCATAGAAGAGAGCGCGCGCGTTTCGAATCGTATTGTATGGAATCTGGTGGCTAGGCGCGCGGGTGTCGGGGCGACGCACCCCGCCCGCCGCCGCCGCGCGCACGCACCCGCACCCCGCCCACCGGTACTCTTCTCTTGCTAATAGGATTCACGCTTACCCTCTCCCAAGTCCTTTCGGTAACGGGAGGTAAAAACTTTCCCTACTTGCTAGGTTACCCATGCCCGCGACAAGAGATTTAAAAAAGCGAGAAAGAGAGAAATTCTCAATGTGGGAAACTAAGTCGTTTCCCGGCGTGACCGTAACGTATCGTGCGCGTGTCGAAGCGTAATCCTATTAGCACGGAGTGGCGGGTGCCGGCGCGGGTGCGGTGCGGGCGCGGCGGCGGCGGGCGGCGTGGCGGTGCGGGCGGCGCAGTGCGAACGTGGTGTTGTTGGCAGCGGGCGGCGCGTCGGGTGGCGTGCGGTGCGCGCAGTGCGGGCGGCGGTTCTCCAACGCGTCCAACCTGCGGCAGCACGTGCGGCTGATCCACGAAGCGCAGCCGGTGGTGTGCGCCACGTGCGGGCGCTGCTTCAAGACGCCGCTGTACCTGCGCCGGCACACGCTGGCGCAGCACCCCGCGCGCCTCAAGCCGCCGCCGCCGCCGCTGCCCGCGCTGCGGCCCGCGCACTCCACGCACTCCGCGCACTCGGCGCACCACTTCCCGTAGAGGGACTGCCCAGTGCCCACGCGCTCTCTTTGTTATGCTCGAGCTTCGATAACGAGGACCAGGCCATAATCTAGTCTAGACTAAGCTTCTATTGCATGTACGTTTAATAGGTTGTTTCGTGCCAATTGAAAACATGGCCTGTTACACCGATCAAGCTTGAATTATTTTGGGTCATTTGTCGATTTTGATGCATTTTCAATCCGAGGAGAAACTTTTAGTAAATTTGCAAAATGTGATAGATAGATTTTCTCATTTAATCTAGTACTGGTGCTGGTCCTTCTTATGGAATGCCATAGAAATTATATAAGCTCAAATTTCCGCAACCCGGTGTTAGTCGAAGGAGAATGTCGAGGTAACCACGATTGCTGTGCGGATTGCGATGTAACTGATCGTTGGGCAACATTGTAAAGATGTGGCTTGGCGTTGTAACGAAGACTGTCACTATATATTTATATATCTAGTCTGTGATCGGAGTGTCGCCGGGGGCCCAAATTGTCACACCTCCGCTTATGGGGTGCCTTCCAATATTTATACCAGATCCAAATACAAGTCCCTTTGAAGAGATCCCATTAAGATTTTAATAATGAAACCGAGTCTAATTCGCTTCGGATAGTCCGTTCGATGACAGTTAATCGATTGAGTTACAAGAATAGTGCTGAGTCACGCGCCATGAGCTCGCAGACACGAGCGCCAGTAAGTTCCTGCATAACGGGATCTCGTCATAGGGACCGCTTACGTACCTTCCTTTCCGACAATAGACTGATTGTTGTTAAAGCATTTGTTGCTACCGGTGCTGATTTTATCATAGGTTATTTACAGGTAACATATTATACATACATACTACAATACAATATACACCACTAGATGTCCACTGCGCTCGGCGTTCTCCGTCGCCTTCCAAGGAAATGAAGTATTTTCATAGTAAAGTGTAATTCTTTTGTATGCAAAAGCGACGGGTAGCGCCGAGCTCGCCCGTTTTTTGTGTCGAATACAAGTTACTAAACCTCGAAATGTGCAACAATAGCAATAGTTATATTTTTATACACAATAGTATTTTATCTTTACACAGATGTTATATTGTTGAATGATTGGACGGCTCCCGGTTAATAGTTGTACAAAGTCACATGTTACAGTTAATATTTTAATGTCTTCAGATTCAAGCAATGAGTATACATATACAGTTATACATCCATGTTATATAACGGTGTTATTGTTATGTTGAATCAGAACTTGCCATAGTTCACACGAACCCAGTCGAATCACTGATTCAGTGTTGTTCTACGAAGTAGGGTATAAGAAGTGTATTTTTTTATTTCATAACGCATATACGTATTTTTATACTGAAAATGAGTTTGGTTCAAAGATTCGAGGAAATATTGCCATGAGGAAAAACGCATCTAGTCATTTGAAAATAAAGCTGGCGGTATCGTGTTTAGTCTGCCTAACAAGCATTTAGAAAGGGCACGACGTCGAGAAGGGGGGTGATTAGGGTTGTGAATTACAATATTAGTTATCTTATATGAATAATCGTAAAATGTTTCCGACTAATAGGAGATCTCAAGTCAATATGTTTAATTTTATGATCTCACGTTCTCTAAATTTGACATTGCATTTATTTTTAACTTAATATTTACGGTATTGCAATTTGAAAACTCCTTGTTCTGATACAATATGCTTGTATGGTTTGCGATTATTATAAATTAAATTCTAAATAGCTTATGTAATTAAAATAATTATAACTGTATTTCGAACGAGCACTTCGGATTTTTCTTAAAATAATTTTAATCCCATCACTAAGTTAAGGCACAGCTTCTATTATAATAATAATAATCTAAAATTGAAATGTTTATCTAGATTGAATCTCAAAAATGCTAAATTGGATTGAAATTATAAAAAATATGACCTTAGAAGTTTATCAGTATAATAACAATGTTTATGAATGTAAATTTAAACAAAAATACTATTACTCAATAATAAATTATAATGGTTTCAATACATACTTTTGAATTAGTTCGTTTTATAGTGTTACTATTAATAATGTTTACTGGACTTCAACCTCGTCCCAGCTCGCATTATCATGGGCCTACAACAATCGTTTATTACTTTACTTTAATATACATTACAAGTTTTCTTTTTAATAATATTTACAACAGTTTTTAAAAGAAGTTATTTCAAATAGCAATAGTTAATATGTTCAAATGCAGGACGTTTTTAATGCGAGGCTGAGGTGGTAGCTGTTCCATTATGGACTTAAATCACACACAGATAATAATATTAATATATACATAGTTTATTTATACAATATACATACACTAGTTGCCTTTTTGTTTTATAAATGCAATAAATCAGTCAATTCGAGGCTATGTCGCTCGCCCATTTGTTTGTAATTAGTGCAATGTAAAATCTTGCATTTGCAGATATTATCACGTTCACTTGCGCATAGCTTTGTGCAGAATAATAAAACGTTTATGTATGTACATAAATCAATGTAATTTTTTACTAAATATTAAGGAAATAAAGTATTCAGAGTATAACGTGATTTTCAGTTGAGCCGTCGAATGGTCGCATTGAAATGTAACAGATTTATTCATGCAAGAGTCAGCTAGAAATCAAAATAGAATGTGAAAGTAATATAGCACTACCTTTTCCTTTGTGTGCGTAACTAGGTCATTTTTTTCAAATGTCTGCACGTATTTTAAACTGAACTGCCAAGTTTATATTAAATAACTATTTCAGGAGCATAGTCAGTTTGACAGAAAAATGGGTTATCTTATAATTCGTTATGTGAATATTTATGGGCGTGGATGAGCGTTAAGGCCATATCTCGTAATAAGGAGGCGAGTTATCAACAGTTATACTAAGTAGGTCTATTACATTAGATGAAATTCAATCGGAGGTCTCATATACCTACTCTACACCATCGTTGCGGTTTTGTAATCCTACCCCCTACTAGATCATTTGTAACAATAACTATTTCTTCGTTTCACGACTGGTCATTTTGTTTATTTTATAAAACATCTAAATATGTATAAAACATCTAACTATATAGACGCAAAAGTAACGCAACGATTAACCCGAGTCGTCTGTTTTGATTTCGCGTCGTTTATCTAACTCAGAAGTTAAATAAAAATAAAATATTTTTTTTTTTTTTAAATTTATTAATATATATATTGTATTCTTATCTAAAACTAAATTCATGGACCATAAACCCCTTTCCAATGACAATATCAATCGATTAATCTGTTCTGTA
>DWNK01000080.1:0-15660 GCA_018250315.1 Hyalothyrus neleus pemphigargyra | reverse complement strand
GTCGCTATGACGGTAGACTCCGGCCTGAGGGTGGTCGCTAGCCAGTCAGCTCACACGATGGGAGCTTACCACCAGTAGGATTTGGTAACTTGAGAGTTTCTCTCTCTTCGTAAAAGGATAATCAGTAATCTATGCTCAGGAGGTCCTAAACGTCCCGAATCGAACTGACTGAGTAACTAAGACTGATTCGAGATTATAAATTCAAATATTAAAATATACAACGATTTAACACGGAATCAACTGTCATAACAGTTATTTTAATAAATTCCGAAAGGACCGTAGCTAATCCAAGTTGCGAGTTTTATAATTTCTTTTATTGATACCGTTACCACGTTAAAATAGGCTCTTCGTTTGTATTCATCAATACAAAGGCAATTTATTTTTATCGCGGCCTCAATTACTAAGATTAAAACATGGATTAAAGGTACCTACCCACTCATCCTGCCTCCACTATGGCTGTAAATGTAGCGAATATGGATATACATAAATATTATCGTAATGTATCTTGATTTTGTTGTTAGTTAAACTAAGTGCTCCCTGATGGTAGTCGTCGCAGTATGACCATTTGATAACATAAGGGCGTCACAGGGTATGAAATAATTTAAACCTGATATCTGGAATTAAAAAACCTACGTCTACAATGTCCTACACTCTCCAAAGTCACTCCATCTAAGTTCAGTTGTTTATAGATGTTTAATATAATCCGTGTATAAATTTTGTTGATATAGAAGTTATATTTTATGTCAGTTTTGTAAAACGATATGTGTTTCAGATCAAAAGGCGTGATTGGTTTCGATCATCCCTGTTCCGAACCTATAGGGAGGGTTGAACCTCTAACGAGTTAAAGACGTGATACGATTTTACATCTGGCAGATGTACTAGCAAATAGTATGCAATTTCTTAATATTTCTACACACGTACGCCCCGAGATTGTGAACGGTCTTTTTCAAAGGCTTATGAGTGATGACAGAAGCTACTTTTATGGCTCTTTGTAGGTTTTAGTGTGAGATAACTGATACCCTTGGCGGCTTCGCAATAATTTTATTTGGGTATGTCATTCGCGCGTGGTTTGTTTGAGGAAACATATTGTCAACTGTCGACGGAGGGTTTAGATAATTAATTGTTTGTTACGACTTTTTTGCAGTCAGAGTTACAAACATTTTAAAAGTTTCAAAGAATTAAACAGCATACTTTACGTATGTATGTATGTATGTTTATCCGTTCTTCTGGAGAAATTTAAGTTTTTTGCTAACTCCAATTACCTGTTCACGATAATTACGTTAAAAGTCTACGAAATAACCTGTTTTTGAGATAAAATTAAGTTATTTACTCCACACCAAACAATTTGATTGGCATAGTCAAATTGTTTATGAATTTATATCATAAGATTTAATGGGTTTAAGTTATAACGTAACGCCGTAACGTATATCAAGCGTCGTGTCCTTGTTTTTTTATGTGTAAGCCAAACAAAGATGCAGGCGAGATACCTGATGGGAATTCCCCGCCGCCTATTAACATTTGCAACACCAGAGGAGTCGCGGCTAAAGCCGGCGTTGGCCGCCGCACTACTGGAACACGACAGCTCGCTATTGACGGTAGACTCCGGTCTGAGGGTGGTCTAGTAAGTCAGGTCACACAGGACCTTACCAACAGCAAACCTTGTTTAGGTATTCCTCTATAAAACCGTTGTTAGTTCGATTCGTATATCTCCGTACCTCCTCCACGGTCCTCGAACGTGCACTTTATGAGGGACAAGTATGCGTGAGTTAAAATGCACTTGTTGAGTGGCCGCGTAGGATGCGGTCACGGCAGCGGTTCGAGCTTTGAACCGCCATATTGGGTTGCAATAACCTTGCGAAGAGTAATCTGATCATTCGACCATTTGTGACAAAAAGGTGGATAGAATACGTATAAAACGTAGGTTTTATGGTACAGGAGCTTGCATTGTGTCATTTAAAGTTTTTGCTTCAGTCATTTCTAGAGAGAAGCCTATACTGTGTTGACCGCGACAAGGCCCTCTGTCCTTCAGTTTCCTAGTACTTAATAATTCTGACAATCCTTCAGCTCAAAAATCGGGCATTAATTTGTCTTCCCCACTTTGTCCTTCATATTCTGAATATAAAACCTTTATTGAATAAACTGTAATTGTGTGAAAAGATTGATCAAAATAGAAACTTAGCGTGAAAATTCTTTCTTCTTTGGTATATGAGATATCTAAGTTATTCTAAGAACATTTTTACTAGCATATAACGCGTTGCTTCCTTTTAAGTAAGGGTTTGGAGGCATGTACAAAAGCTGACCCAAACATTTATTATTAAAAAAAAGGTTGAATATAATTTAATTGTCAAAACCCAAAGTTTAAGCCTTAGTGCATGTCCTTAGTTCGTTAGACATCATAAATCTTCAATAATGTTTGTAACAAAGAAAAATCATTGATTTGTTTGTGATGACGCAAATTCAATTTGTAGTTCGCACACTCAGTTTGTAGTTCAATGCACTACAGCTGGAGATGATGTGGTATTTCCAACTCCACTGTAAGTAATCGTAAGATAAGTTTGACTCAATACCTGCATGAGTACTTACACGACACGCTATTGACGATAGACGATAGCCTGAAGGTGGTCGCTAGCCAGTCAGGTCACAAGATGGGACCTTACCACCAGCAAATTATTTTATTTGATATCAATAACACATCAGGCCAGAGAACTATCGGTAATTAATTCGGCACCATTTATATTGTAGGACGACTGGAAAAAATGCAAAATACTCAATTTTATAAACTGACCAAGTACTTGACGAATTTGGAAACGTATTTAAAATCATTTCTCCTCTAAAGTATATTTTAATGTTCTAAAATAATTCAAATAGGTTTAGAATTTGCATAGAGTAAGTACATTTAATTTACATTTATCATTTAAAAACAGATTTAATTGTAAGTAAAAAATATGATAATGTTTTACCTATATAGTGTTTTTTTAATTAAACTGTAATTAGATTATAATAAACCTATTATAGTGTTTTTTTAATCAAATTGTAATTAGATTATAATAAACAAATTGAAGTAACAATATTTAATATGAGGCTTACAATACCATAACTAACCAGAGAACACTAATAGTATTTATCATTAAATGAAAATCAATGAACATAATATACCTAATGCGTTCAAAAACCTCTACGATAAATGTAATCAGTCTCTGAGTTCGTTGTTGATATACTACTTAAACCAGTTACATGTTTTGCCTTCTAAATAGAGAATAGTCTACAACTCAGTTTAGCCGCAACACTCCAACGAGCATCATGTTTTATTTGATTGTGTTAGTTTTTATCGCGATTTATTATTACACAACCCGTAATCACGACTACTGGGCGAAACGAAACGTGAAACATGTGCCGCCAATCCCGCTTTTTGGAAACCACTTTCGAAATCTCACCGGAATCAAAAGCATCACGACAATATCGGCCGAGCTCTACAATAAGTTTCCGGAAGAAAAAGTTGTGGGGTACTACAGAGGTATGACACCGGAGCTGATCATCAGAGATTTAGATATTGCCAGAGATATCCTCAACGTAGATTTCGCTTATTTCTATAAACGAGGGTTGGGCCGAAATCCAGACCGCGAGCCATTGTTAAAAAACCTGTTTCACGCGGACGGAGATCATTGGAAACTGCTTCGTCAGCGTCTGACGCCAGCGTTCACGACAGCCAAGCTGAAGAAGATGTTCCCGTTAATAATACAGTGCGCTGAGAAACTTCAGCACGTTGGGGAAGAAATCGTGTCACGTGGCGGAGACTGCGATGTCCGCGACCTAATGGCCCGTTTCACCACCGAGTTTATCGGCGCATGCGGCTTCGGTGTCGAAATGAATTCGATAAACGACGAAAATTCTCTATTTAGGCAACTCGGAAAAAAAATATTTAGCCGCCCACTGAGTAATTTAATATTATTCTTTTTGTGGGAACTGTTCCCCGAGGTCAGAAGCATAATATACATCGCAGACCCTAAAATTGAAAAAATGATAACAGAAATAGTGCAAAATATTCGTAAGCAACGAAATTTCAAGCCTTCTGGTCGCAATGATTTTATCGATTTACTTTTGGAATTGGAAATTAAAGGGAAAATGGAAGGAGAGTCTATAGAGAAACGAAATGTCGATGGAACGCCAGCGAATATTGAAATCGAGATGGACTTAAAATGTATGGCAGCACAAGTTTTTATATTTTTCGCTGCCGGTTTCGAAACGTCATCATCGGCTACAAGCTATACTTTACACCAATTAGCCTTCAATCCTGACATCCAGCGGAAAATTCAAGATGAAATAGATGAAGTGCTTTCGAAATACGATAATAAATTATGTTATGATGCTGTAGCCGACATGAGTCTTCTCGATATGGCTTTTAAGGAGTCAATGAGAATGTTTCCATCCTTAGGTGTGCTTCACAGGTCATGCGCTAAACGATACACTATACCTAAGTTGGGTATCAGTATAGATCCCGAAGTAAAAATTATTATACCTATTCAAGCAATACAAATGGATCCGCAATATTTCGATAACCCTAAAGAATTCCGTCCTGAAAGATTCAAGGTTGAAGAAGCAAATGAGCGTCAAAAATACACATACTTACCTTTTGGAGAAGGTCAAAGAGCTTGCATTGGTAAGTTGACATACTTATTTTTATGTGATAGCCAAACGAAGAGGCAGATGGACTGCTTGATGGTAAGTAGTAACATTTGCAATGCTAAAGTATTTGCTAATGCTCCGTTGGATTTGAAGAGAAAGACGGGATTTACTATGCATGTCTATTCCTCTCTGTACAAGGTCTCGTGATACCGATAGACCCACTACAGTTTTACAGGAAGGATGGGAAGAGGGGATCGGGCTCTCACCGGCTCTAACGAAATACGACAGTCGCTCTTAACGGTAGACTCCGGCCTAAGACCGGACTAAAGTCCCATCAGCATATCTTCATTAAAAGTCAATAATTGACTGAAGAATAATAACACACATGTTGAATATAATAATTTATTTCCTTGTTATTTATGTAAGTATCACATATTTTATATCACATTATTTCCCCATCCATACCTACACGTTTAATACGCAATTTATTGAGAGCTGGTACAGTAGCACTTTTTATTTATAGATAGAAGCTATTCGTCCGGGATTGCGGTTGCCGCCCGCATTCACATAACACTTCCAAGAATACAATATAAAAATATATAGTACGCACAAATGAATTTATTATTAACTAGCTTTCCGCCCGCGGCTTCGCCCTCGTGAACTACATGATTTTGACTTCTTTTCCCGTTCTGGCGTAAAAGTTATTAATTTCATAATATAATGATTCAACCCCCACTTCAACTCCATTTACCATTGTATTTTCAGAATCCCAATTCAACTTCAACCTTCTGGATATTATTTTATATCATCTAATTTATATTTTCAATCATTCAAATACAATTAATTATTATCAATATATAATTGATAATAATTAATAACATTTTTGTAGCTGCTAGAGTTGGGTATTGAGCTACTAACATATATGTAGGATATTTTGCATGACTTGTTTTGGGCTCCTAAAAACATATATGCTAAATTATATTTTTATATTATAGCACCATTACAATAGCCGGCATTAAACTTGAACACAATGTTCGTTGCTTGGTTTTACTCACGTGATTGGTTCACCCGTGCGATCGAGTTCTAGGCTAGGTTGCCGTTGTCTATTGGGTATAATTTTGGCGAAAATATATTGTGTTCATGTTTTGTGTCGGATTTTATATATGCTAAAGCAATATTGTTCCTACACACACATCTTAAATATTTGTTAAATCTTCGAACCCTAAAAACTGTTGTGATCTTCGACAGAAGGGCGGAAGGACAGACAGTGGAGAGACTCCTGGGGTTCTTTTGCCATCTTTTGGGTACCGAACCCTAAAAAGAGCGACAGTAATAACGACAATTGTTGTTAATATATTTTATTATTCCAACATAAGGTCCAGTGTGTTAGTTATGTTACTTAATATCTTCATTAATTAAACGTGGTAGGAATTTTAATTTATTCCATGTTTGACATGTTTTTTCTTTCAAGTCCGAATTTTACTTTGCATGCTTGAGACAATATTGTTTGAATCATCATCGACTCTTATTATCCTCACACAGCATTAAGACAATCGTTGTGTTACAGCTCATAGGTATATAGGTTCTATCTTTCAAACTCTTCAAAGTAATTAGAGGATATTACCCACGGGTAATATCCTCTAATTACTTTGAAAAGTCTTCAGATTTGTTTGCGCCACATATTTTTTCTTTATATTTTGACCATAGACATTTTGACGCTAACACTGTATGCGCTGCGGTACACTGTAACTTGAGAGTTAGTATGAGTTTGGCACGTACAGCGAGAGCATCTCCATACGGTCAGCTGTTAACGTGACGGTGGCGTGTCGCAGGAGGCGAGCAACCCGGCCGGCGCGCGGTCGGGCGCGCACCAGCTGAAGGCCAACGAGGCGGTGCGCAAGCCGCCGTCGTGGCTGTCGCGCTGCTCCGTGCTCTGACGCGGCGCGCGCCCCGCCCCCTCGCGACTGCTCTACTGACGTGGACGTGGGCGACACCCACCTCAACTATATTTTTCGACCTACATTTTAAACTGGTGCATCGACTCCGCACGGGGGTTCAGACTTGCTTTTTGTATTTTTATATCCACTTGATCATTTCGTTCGAGGTGTTGAATCGCGGTCGACGTGAGTCGCTATAGGAAAAATACTATTGTCATGTGATATAAAGTAAGGTCACTAATTTAACCATCGAACCGGGCTTCTGGGGAAATGAATTTTTAAACTTATTTTATGCGACTGCTCTCCATCGGTCCACCTATACAGTATTTTTAAATTATGTGTAAATTACATTTATATTGATGACAATTTTTTATTAGGGCAAAATTATTTGGGTGTTAATTTTCAAATGCAAATGGTTTAAAGGATATTCATTCAATAGATTATTAGCTGTACTTTTTCTTTGCTATTTTAATTAAGATATTATTACTTATATATTTTAATGTAATATATACTACATATTTAATTTTGAATAAACAGTGCTTTTTTAACAGTTTGTTATGTATTAAAAACCATGATAATCTATCCTCTCTATATCGACTAAAACTAATTATATTGTCAATGTTGGAATAAAACAACAATAATAATAAGTCAAAAATCTTATATTTTCCAACAATAAATATAAAAGGAATATTTTAGAACGGAAGCTCATATGGAGTCACCAAATAATTATGAGAGTAATCATAACTCATTTGGTACTACCTACCAGATTATTGTCTGTGCGATAAGTAAATAAATGCTTTAGGCTGTTTGTACTTGCTTTGGAGTAGATTTAAATGGCCGAAGGACTAAATATTTTGTTCCTTTAAGGGCACTCTTTGTAAGAAAAGAAAAAAGATTTAATAAGTTTTTGGCCGATAATATCACAATATCTGTAATGGCCTGTGACCCCTTCCTCCAGAAGACTATGTACACAGGAACTGGTGGGAGTTTGTCATACCAATATCCATTACGGTAATTCTTTGCACGTGTTTCAGCTGATAGGATTCCCGGCGCCAGTTGGGCCTCTAAGGTGTTCTTCTCCAAAACTGCAGGCACAGAGGCTTTAGCAAACCCAAGCTCTACTAATTTTTGTCCAATATCCAATGTTTCCACTGTCTTAGACTTAAAAAAGAAAACAGTTTATTAAGAATAAAATCACTCACAAAAAGATATAGATCACATATAAAATTACATTAATGCTGTATATTAATTTTATAATGGGTAAATGCATATAATATTCTGTATTAGGTAAAGCTGTGAATAATCATATATCTTACCTTAGGATGAGGTAAATGCAAAAGGACGGTAGATACTAAGTCATCATTATCTCTAGCAATGGGTTTCAGAGTGACCTGCTTCCCCTTTGCCACACAATCCAACCAGTTGATGGCATTCCCGCTGACAATATCAACACCCCATAGCTGGAAGGAAACCACAATTTCCAGTTATTTTAGTAGATTTAAGTACATAATGTATATTATAATCTATTTTGACTAAGTATAGGGCATTCATCATATTGATGGAGAAAATGATTTGCTGTAAGTAAAAAACCAGTTTTCCATAAACTTAGTTTTGTGTTTTACTGCTTCAACTACATAATATTTTAACAAAACTATAAAAATCTTTCTGTGACTATTCATTTTTAAGTTATAATTTTTGCTAGTATTAAAACAGTAGTTGGGTTCTCTAGAAATTTTGTTGTAGCTACATATAGCAAATATATTTTCCCATCAATATCAACATCATCACCCCACAACTCAAAGCAATGCATAAAAGTAAGTCCAATACAGATTAAAAAAAAAAATATATTAATTTTTTATATGGTGACATTTTATACTAAGATTCTGAGCAAAACATGAAATTGCATTATTTAACAAGTCAAAACTATGATTAAAGCTGAACTCGACCTCGACTGACTCATCTGAGGATACTATAAAATTTCAGACTACATGTAAAACAAAACACTCTTGACTCTGAACAATTCAGTAACAGCTACTTTAATAATCTATATTTTAAATGTTGTAGCGTAGCATGGCTTGCCAAACAATTCTGGTAATTTTAAAGGTTGCTAGAATAATTCTTGTATCAAATAAAATAGCATTATAAAAACAAAAAATATCAAGAGAAATGTGAAAAGGCTAAGTCCATTTAGTTTATTGCTGAATCTTCTCAGTTGACACCATATTCTAATCAAGATGTAGATAAAATGTAAAAAGACAATTATTTTAGGTGCCATCATATGAGTTTTAGATAGACAAAAGTGGTGTATTCTATTAAAGTGCACAAAACATTTAAAATATGCTATGATTGTTTACTCATATGCAAGTGCAAATCAAATATTGCCAATTCATTTGCTTGCCACTATATACACATATATTGTTAAATAAATTGGCAATTGACATTATTGAATTCTGACCTTGACTGGTAGAGGCGGTTTACTGGAATGCCACAATGGTAGGTAAATGGGGGCTTTATGATTGATTAACACACGCAGAGGCGAGTGCTGTACCCCTGCATACACTCCGGTCATGGGTTCATGGCCCTTTATGAAGTGGCTTGGTATCTTGGTAGCCTTCGAAAACTTGCTGACCTATTAAAGAATAAAAACATTTAGGAAAGTTATGTAATTACAGATAAGTTCAAATCTGTAAGGCAGTTACCGGTCGAATCTTGTGAATGGAGAAGGCCAGGCTAGCTGCAGCAAGAGCGTAAACCGCTATCTGAAAATTAATATATGTTCGATATATAAAAAAGTCAAACAAAACAAAGTTTGTCCCATGGCCGATATTATTTCACATACGTTCACACCGCGGTAATCTTGTTCAAGTAAACTGGTTAAATTATAAAACATTCCTCCTTCTTTCGCAGACATTTCAGTTATCTATTATGGAAAATAACGTTCATAATTTTATTTATTAGCTCATCAGTATTTTCAGTTTTTATGAAATTGAAATCTCACTTTGACTTTGACATTTGAATTGACATTTCTTATTCTTAGTTCGTACTTTTTAATTTTGAACTTTTTCTTTCGACGTTTCCAACAAATTCTAAATCAGCTTGCCTGTGGTGTAACAAGGCCATCGACATTTTTGTACTAGTCTATGGGTGATGCTTGTCCCAGTACTATACGATAATACTATTCTCTATTTTGTGGTACTGTGCCCTTAGTATGAGATGCAAACAACAAATTAGACTTTGACTAGACTTTGACTAGGTTCATAATCAAATGGAATCATATTGATCAATTTAAAGGCGAACCGCTTGATTAGATTGGCCACAGTCATAACACCACAATTCGATCAGACATTCAATCTTTTGTGTGAATTAGGTATAAGAGAGAACAAAAATTAAAATAAACCAAAATTATAAGAATTTGGTTAGTCAAACTTAACTAAAAATAATAATAATACCAATATGAGCCATTATTTATCTGTGAATAACTCATTCCACGTCAACTTTTTTGACAAGCTAGCATTGAAGCTTTGTAAATATTTGCCTAATTTAAAGGTAAATCTCATTTTGGTGGAATCCATTTTAGTATTTTTTTAGAAGCAACAAGTGCATTTTACCAATATGTTTATAAATAAATACAAAATATTGAAATATTATAAAAATATTAATATATACATATAATAAAACTGTAACAGAGAGAGAATCGATTTTGATGATATACTCATATAGGATATTTTATATAAATGTTCAACATAAAAAAAAGTATTGATTATATTACTACTAACGAACTTTTAAAGATTTTATGCTTTAACGGGGGCGTAGGTGGGGGAGTAGCTGTAACTAAATATTTTACCTAATTAAAAAAAATAAGAAAGTTGAGTGTATTTTTTTTATATATTAACCACATCTTGGCTAATTGGAACAGGGAAATTATAAACAAAATGTGTTTTCAGTGATGAAATGTGGACGGATATTAAAAAAAATATTATTAATATAATATTGTGTACTTAATAATTACAAAGGATTGCAGAAAGAATTATTTGTAGTTCTTCTTCATACGCGGAATCACCTCCACACGTGTATTTTTTATAAAATATTGTGATGTCCTCAAGTTTCGTAGTGGTTGTTTTAAGCGTGTACATGTTAGGTATAATATTTATCTCGTGTATTATGTTATAAGTCTCAATAGCGTCTGGCTTTTTCTACGTTTACGGCCACTTCAAAGTATTATGACCATATGAGACTGTATCTCTACTGAAAAATACTCAAAGTATCTTTGTATAAAATATAAATTAATATAAAGCATCGCCCAAAAGCCTGATGAAATCACGGCAACAATATTTTGGCAAATGTTATAAACCAACAGTGGGCTGAGGCTTAATAACATTTAGGGTAATTATATTTGACAGAGTTGGCAACACTTATCGAACAAGGTGGACAAGGTGGACATTTTCTTGTAATTATTGATTTTCCAAATTAGAAATTCGACATGATAAGTGTTATGAATACAATCGATACGGGCCACGAAGACATGATTCACGATGCTCAATTAGATTACTACGGGCTACGGCTTGCAACATGTTCTTCCGATAACTCCGTGAAAGTGTATGATATCAAGAATGGTACACAAACTCTGGCAGCAGATCTGAAGGGACACTTTGGGCCGGTATGGCACGTGTCATGGTCTCATCCGAAGTATGGAAACCTTCTGGCGTCATGTTCCTACGACAGAAAAGTGATTATTTGGAAAGAGGCTGGGGAGTGGACAAAGCTGTACGAATATACTGGACACGAAAGTTCGGTGAATTCTGTGGATTGGGCACCGGCCGAATACGGCTTGATACTAGCATGTGCTAGCTCGGACGGGTCTATTTCCACTTTGACCTATAACCAGGATGGTGGCAACTGGGAAGTAAAAAAGATGCCTGGTGCCCATGCGATCGGTGTTAATGCCGTCAGCTGGTGCCCCTCGCTTGCTTCTGAATTGTTTCCAGATAGAGCAGATACTCGAGGAGCGCCTAAAAGAATGGTGTCTGGTGGATGTGACAACTTAGTTAAGGTATTTATTTAGTTTATTTTGGATTGCAACTGCTTGGACTTTTTTAGATGACTCTTGTGTTGAATTAGTTCCCTATGTAAAATAATTTTAATAAATGCTAATCAATTACCATGTAAAGCTGTTGAACAGCTATGAGCGTAGGATAGTTGAACTAGTTAAATCCACATATAAAGACAAATCAATGGTTGAATGACAGTTCATGGATCAGTCGAATCTTTAGATGGTTAAAACTGTAACTCCACTATGTTCGTAGCGACAGTCAACACTATTATGATGCATAAAAGTAATTTTAGTATTAATATGGTTGATTGTTAATGTGTGAATTAATTATTGATTAACAGTTATTATGATTTTTCAGATATGGAGAGAACAAGGAGATCAGTGGGTAGAAGAAACCAGACTGGAGATGCATACTGATTGGGTCAGAGATGTAGGATGGGCCCCATCATTCGGTTTGCAGAAGTCCATGATAGCCAGTTGCTCCCAAGACAAAAGAGTAGTCATTTGGACGAGTGATGACAATATTTCTTGGACCCCTACAATCCTGAATACATTTGATGATGTTGTATGGAGTTTGAGCTGGTCCCCAGCAGGAACCGTGTTGGCAGTCTCTGGCGGTGATAATAAGGTTAGCTTGTGGAAGGAGGATTCCAATGGGCAATGGATATGCATCAGCGAAGTAGCCAAAGAATTGGTACATAACCCAAATCCAGACAGGGTGCTCACCCTCTAAATATAATTGTAATTTTTATACTATTCCATCTAATATATTGAATATTTAATGAATGTATTACCAAACTCTGGATGTTGTCATTTCTTAACTTTGCATGTTTAATGTATTGAATATTTAATAATTGTATTACCAAACTCTAGATGTTGTCTTTTTCTTAACTTGACATGTAATATCTTTAGTGAATACAGTAATTGTGGAAATCCAGATTCTTTAAACAGGAGTTCCAATTTAATATAATGTCATCCTATGCGTGAATTGAGGTAGTACGCCTTATGTACATTCTGGGGTTGGTTACAGACATCAATGGGTAGCAACAATCGCGCAATAGCAAGTGTACTGTGCATATTGCTTGTTTTTGTAATGTTCTAAATAAAATTTTAAATTTAAGAAATCCAAATAATACACTTCATGTTCTTCTACATACAATGAATGACTTTAATCTTGATGTAATTTTAAATACTTCATAATACCTAATTTGTAATGTGATTCTAAATGTCTGTAGTTTTAGAATTCATATCCTAGTGCTTCTGGAAGTTTCAAATAATTTTTTAGATCATCATTTATTTCAGTATGAGTACAATTAAATATTCTCAGGAAAATGTTTTACTGGAAAATACTCCATTATTTTAAATTATGCTTAACACTGTTTATTAACGAAGATTAGAAGTTTTTGGGATTATAATGTTAAAAATTATTCCTTATCAGTAGTAAAACTAACAGATTTTGCTAAAGGAAAGATTGTTAATTCTCTCATCATTGATTGTCATCATTCAATTATTGAACTGTTAATCTATATACTTTGCATAATAAAATTATGTATGTAGCAATATATTCTTACTCTATGAATAAAATAGTTTAATTAAAAAAATGGTTTATTATTTCTAATTTAAATGTATATCACATGTTGCTTAAATTAAATTCGATTAATTCTAACAGTAACGGCATCTTGTAGTACTCTGCAATGGTCTTGAATGTTGCCAGTTGTGTGTGGACCTCCTTCACTGGCACCATCAGAGAAAATTCTCCAGCGCAGTCACATACTGTTGACAAGTTTTCTCTCTTTACCTGTAACACAAATACGATTTTATTATTTTATCTTTTCACAAATATGGGCCTATCCCTAAGACACGTCACACGAATTTCATGACAATCAGATTCAGACATGGAGTCTCCCTACCGTCCTTGTCACACATGGTCACAAATGTATGACCTCCGTCTGTTCGTGTGACAGCACATATTTTACAATTTTAAATTTAGAAATTATTAAATTACAACAGTACTTCTAAAATTAATTAGGTGTATATATATTCTATTTTAAATATTTTTTTATCGAATTTAGTTTAAGAGTTTTTCCTTTAACGTCTGACGTAATTGATGAATAAACAGTAATAGAAACTTCTCTATTTTATGTTTTAGTCAAAGTTTATGTATCTCGTTTTACCTGATGACACCTGGTGCATATAAGATCCTGTAAAGTGTACGTCATGGCTCTTCGATTCATAATCTCGATAAGACGCCACTCCAGCTCTTGATTGTCGTAAGCAGTATTGCACGTTGGACATAGACAAACTGGGCTGTAGAACAATAAACATTATTTAAAATAAACATTAATTTATTTAAGGCCGACGACCGGACTGGTGTTATATATCTGTATTTTAAAATGATTCTATATTTTTTTGTAACTTAGATACGAGAACGAGAAAGAATATATTACTGAAGCATGTGGATGCTATCAATAAGTTTTTCATGACTGAAGAGATGCTTCTGAGTGACATAATATAACAGTTATGAAATGAGATTATGTTGTCCAGGTTTGAAAATATGTTATTTATTCTGTTGGATATTTGTGGCTGAACCCTAGTGCAGACATCTGAGCCACGTGGCGCCACAGTCCTACCAGCTGCCACCAGTGTACACAAGCCACACTCACACGTCGCCCTCGAACGCGCGGCGCGTGTCCCGGCACAGGTCGAGGTCGCGGCAGTGGTTGCACACGCGGCAGCTGAGCTCGCACAGCGTGCACGAGCCGGCCACGTCGCGCCACTGCGCCGCCGGGTGGAACTCGCCCACGCCGATCAGACGCAGCAGGTTGCGCCGCAGCAGCGTCACCTGGAAGCCACGTTTTATTCCCCATTTTAAATTGGAATACACTTATAATAAACTTATTTAAAATAAATAAAGGATAAATGTACAGGGTACCGGTTTTATTATCTCCACTACTCCAACGTGGTGTAGTATTCATAGCATATAAAATATTAAATGCCCTTGGAAATTACATAGTATCTTTACACATCCCCGAGATATAATGATTAACATTTATCCTATTTTCGCACTATTTTCGTGGCATACAAGATAAGAGTTGTCGAACTCAACATTTTCTTATCGCTAACCGATTGCTCTGATTATCTGTCACTACAATGTTGACCGTATTACATAAAACATTGAACATAGAATGTGGCGTAGGGGAGCAAAGATGGCGAGTCTCAGATTGTTTTTATGTCAACAACCATACATTACAATCGCAGCCCTGTCACATCTAAAATTAAGATATTTTTTAATTGATTCGGGTAGAATAGATAAAAGAATTCATAAAAGTAAAAGAAAGTCATAAAAAAGGTTATTATTATTACATTACCTCGTCTTGCAAGCTGTCGTCGAGCGAGAACACCTTGCAGACCGCGTTGACGAACAATAGCGCGGGCGTGGCGTCCGGCCCGAATGCGTCGGGTTGCAGGCCCGGCTGCGGCTCGATGTCCGATGCATTCAGCGTCGGCATGCGGGTGTTGATCTTTTCGGTCATTCTACGGATATAAATGGATGATGAATTATAATATCCTTAATAGAACATATTTAACAAAGTATTTCAATAAAAATGTTACGCATCGAATTATAAGTAACCCGTTAAGGAACAATCCTTTTTTATTCATTAGTTATAATATGATACCTATGTATAGTGATGCGTCTTGACATATTGCGGAAGTTCGCCTGAGACTTTGCATTCCTCTTCCCCCACACTATCTACCCCTGTCAACACATCCACAGACATGTGGGTTCTCAAAGCTTGTCTCGAAGGCCATGCATTGTACATTCCATATTTCATTTCAAAGTCAGCGTAGCATTGGCGACTCCTCAGGTGTCAATATCGGTTAGGCTTATACATAAAAAAAATCTCAGGCGCACGACTAGTCACCATAACGGTGGCTAGCCAGTGACACGATAGGGCCTTACTAGCAAATAAAATATGCTAGTATAACACAAAAGGATTACTGGAAGAGCTTCTGCGCCATCTCGCCGGCGAGCAGCGCGGGCAGGCGGGC
>DWNK01000079.1:0-15681 GCA_018250315.1 Hyalothyrus neleus pemphigargyra | reverse complement strand
CCTGCGCCAGTCGACTTGCGATACCGCATGATACTTCAACTAGTTTAATGCCTTTGAGATAGTTATATTATGAAAAAAAATATTACCATCAGGAGACATTTCACTGATTTGGAGTTTTATTGGTTTATGGCTTTTTCTCACTTTATTTTTATCTTTTCATATGTGAAGTGTACGTCTCTAAATTTGGATTCAATTTGGGTAATGTTTAGTTTTTGATTATTACTTTACATTGGATTATTTTTTAATTGCAGTGTTATCTTATTATCATTTTAGTTATTAAATTGTTAATTTAAAAAGGTTCGATAAAATAAAGAACTGTACACTACACTATATTTAAAATAGCAAAAACTATGTTATTCCGTAAAAATAAAAGATTTTTAACCGAACACTATCGTAATATTTTCAAACTCAGTTTCTTGTTAAAATTTTTTGCCCATCGGATAGTTGTCGACGCGGGTGGACAAAATCTCCTGTGGGCACGTGAAAAGATAATTGGGTATAGAGGTAGGAACGTTGTCAATGGTCCTTTTGTGGCCGCCGACACATCCATCACGCTTGTTTGTCAGACCATGGACGACCATTATGGAGAAATAGGCGTAAAATTCTTGACGATACATTTCAATGCTGGTACGTAACATTATGTGTAATTATGTTCGGTTTATGGCGATCGCTAATGGAGTTACAATTGCAAATGATTCGGTCCCAATAGATCTGGAGGATGTTTGAATAACAAAAGTAATCATATTTGTATTGGGTGATTTCGTTTACTTTATATCATAGAAAATGTTTGGCAATAAAGGATAATAATTGGATTTGATATGAATATGAATAACAATTTTAAAGGTACTGAGATTATAAAAAAAATATTAATACGAGTATCTAAAGCATGTTTTTGAATAATTATAATGACTATATACTTAAACACAACAAGTAACTTTTATATTTAGAAAAAAAAATGGAAATTTATATGGATGTTAGACCGGACCTCGGAAACATTCCACAGAAGCTTCCGATTAAAATTTATGAAATCTTTTTTGCAAGTATTTTGGCTCCGTCCAGTGCGATAACACAGAGGTGTAAATTCAATAATAAATTACATAAAAGAACCATTTTGTCCAGTTCCGCATTTCTGCCCACCGGGGGTCTGACCTGTAGGTCCACTGTACGATTTATTATATTTGCAAACAAAGTGCTAAATAACTCAAGATAATACTACTACGGCGACAATATTTTTGTTTATACAATCTCTGTCTTTTCCACTTTAAGTGGCACTCTCTTTTTAGATAAGTACAATTAGCAAATTTAAATAATTTTAATTATACGAATAAGCCTTTTCTGCTATTTTTATCTCTACATCGTTTTGATTTATATGGTGGTTTGACTGCTTTGCTTTTATACTTCCAAATCAAGTATTTTTACAAAGTCTGACTACAAAATGTTTTTCATAAAATATCGCAGAACCTAAAACTCTTTATCTATTTTTTAATACAAATTAGATTCAATCCCAAAATGTAGTTTAGACAAAATATCCTCAGTTTTTATGAAATTGGAAACCTGTCCGAGCAATATCCATTTAAGATTCAATCCGTACTGGTACGTGTCTGAAGATATGAACGGTGCTTAATTTATATACCGTTAAATATTTGCCACACCAGCGTAAGATCATGCCCGTTCTATTTGTTTAGGTGAAACTGTAAGTATTGTTATAAACAGACGTGGGAAGTTGGAAGATAAAGTAATGCAAAAGTTTGAGCCTCCGAGCTTTTAAAGTTTCTCTTTTATTGCTGTCCAATTTTGTATAAAATCTTTGTTCCGATGACTTTAAATTGCATTGTTTCGGTAAACTTGCCAATTTCGATACTAATTGTTCTTTGGTAGAGAGACGATAATAATTTTTGAAAACGTGTTATATTATATACGTATTTTCGTTGCTCTTAACATTTATTTGTTCTGTAAGTTACTGGCTACGGCACTAAAAATTCTAACACTTCTAATGAAGTAACCTGTTCTCCTAGATTTGTTAGCAGCGGTGTCACTACCTATTTTTTTTTCATTTTGAACTAAGGGATCGGAGAGAGTTTTACGGTATCTCGAAAATGAAAACAATTTAACAATGCAGCAGTTGTTAGTCATATTAGAATAATTACTGGGACAGTATAAGGACAGATCGTCTGTTTTTCAAAATTTGCAACTAAATTTTGTTTAATGTACATATATAACCTACCTATACAATACCTATACAGTACCTATACAATATATTTTTATTAAACTTTCACACGCCCGATTGAATTAAAATTGAACACACTAAGTAAATCCGATGATATTGCACTAAAACGGTAACCTTGACCTGAGTATCCAGGGCAGTCTGCAGATTACGTACCCCCTTGTTAACCCACATCAAATTGTTACTTCTTCTTCGAATAGGTAGTTCTCACAGTTCGTCGTTCGTTCGTTCTTACCATTTCTTTAAACCAGAATACAGTACCTCTATATTATATACAACCAGTTTCAGAATTTTCTCATTATTAATCTATTTTCATATAAATTCACAAAATATAGCGACGACATGAACATTTTATAGTGAGTAAAATTTAAGCGTTAATAAAAAACGTAACGTTGCCTCCCCGCGCAACCAATGTTAACTGAATACGCCTGGGAGGTTACTATGACATTATAATCCTACTTCATAAAGTAAGCTTACTTTTGAAAAAAAAATTGATAACATTCATGCATGATGTGAAATTTTACAAGCAAATAATAGGAATATTGTTTAAATGTCAAATATAACAGAACTTATAAAAGTAGTGGTAGAAGCGTACAGAAAATCATCCTAATGTTGAAACAAATCGTTCCATAACTATCATAGTTTCGTAAAAGATGATGGTTAACCCCCTGGTATGCGAACTCGGACCTAACAAGTGTCCACTGGCTACTATCTCTGTTGAATTTTCTTTCTATTCTTGTTGTTGTCAAGTCACAAATGTTTCTAAATGCTCTATTTGTCCTCAGTGTGAGAATTTTATTTTTTTGCATAATTCTCGGCGACTACAAAGCGGTTACTTGGCATTATAATTACAGCGTGAAGGAGTCGTATTAGGGGCATTGTTATGTTGAATTAAAATCTAATAAAGAGTAGAGTGAATAGGCCGGTATTGAACTTATAAAAGTGAAATAAATAAAGTTTATTTAAGTGTTTTATCTTAGGCGGATCAATTCGGCGGTCGATTCAATTGTAAGAGTGATATAGGCTTTTTTATATTTGTTTTTTTAGGCAGGCAAATTGTTTTTCAAATCATTAAGAGTCTTTTAAGGGTGTCAGCTAGATAATTTTTTTCGATACCTAGAATAATTTTTCGTCAATTAGAATTATTTACATATGAGGGTGAGTGTGAGTGTGACTTTGGCCTGATGGCTTTGGTCGTACTTTCTACGACTTTTAAGTTGTAGTCTATCATGTACACATTTATTGAAGGCAGAAATAAATATAGTTGTAATAGTTTGCGAGTTTATTTATACAACAACTGGTAAACTGAAAACAGATTATGGGAGCTCAATTATGTGAACGTCGCAGTCACGGTGCTCAGACGTGAAATGCAGGCTGGCGACGGCGGCGTCGACGATTAGCGCGCTTACTGATAGGGCGTTTCAATGCAGAGGTTTTTTCGTTTTTTTTAGTTTTTAGCAATGGAATCCTTCATGTCCGTCTCGCACTTGGCGGGTTTTTTTTATTTACTATAAGGTTTAATGATATAGTTTATGTACTACATCGTTAAACCCGATAGTAAATTAAATATAACAAATTTAAATTCTCTTTATACAAGGAATTTAATTAATTTGTTCTTATAGTACATAACGGAATATTTGTTCATCGAACGATAAAGCTTATTTTATTTAGATAGATAAATAACTTCCTATGTTAAATGTTTTTGAATTAAACACGCACTCGAATATATTGCCCCAGTTTCTATATGTTATAGAAATAGCAAATGAGCGAGCAGTCCACCTGGTGTTACGATTAAGATGACTTCAAATATCTAGAGGGGCGAGAACTTTTAAGTCAGTTCAAACTCATTTAGTATTTCCTCTTCTTTCTTCCATTTTCCTCGTCAAAACTCGGCGAGCACTGATGGCCACCAGTCAGGTTGCACGATAGGACCCTACTCCCAGTGTAATATATAATAACGCTACATGAGACCGTTCAGAAATGTGACTCAGCTCATTTGACATCACCATCTAATTCACGTCTCCTCGGCGCCTTTCAACCGCACCTGCCGTATTTTACCAAATCCCAAAAAAGTGGCCCAAAATACAAAACAAGGACAACCTTCAGAGCTTTGGAGAGCCAATATTTATCATTCTAATCGCGACATTAATACAGACATGCACCTTGTGGCACGCGTTGCGAGCTTATCAATTTATTTGTTAAATACACTCGGTTTATCCTCGTTTGTCATGGCTCCTCAGTAGCGAGATTGTGATAAAATTATCAACGCCACACACATACAGTTAGCAATATTTTATATTGATAATTTTTTTGTGTCCGTTCGAAAAATCTTCTTAAATAGTAAGAGTCGGAATTGGAACTTTTCGTTTTCGATAATCGAGTAGTCGAAAATGAGCAAAATTTGTACTAAAGGTTATATTTGTATATCCGTGACGAACAGACGTAGATGATCAGATTGGGTAGGACGTTCGGACAGCGGACCTTAAATACGGTTTCTTGCCTCCCCCCCTCCCTTGAGTACGGAACCCTTAGTAAATTTTTAAGGAAAATAAAATAAAGATCTCTTTTATATTCTGGGTCCTCGCGTGGTCTTCACACTCCTCTAACGTTTATTACGGTTTAGAATATCTTAATTTTATTTCGGGCCTCGGACTGGTTTCGTTGTCGCCCGGGAATGAAATTATCATGTAGATCCTGAGATACGCTCATAATAAGATCCATTTTTTTCCGAAATTGAGGTGCCGCACGGATACTGTGTGGTCAGGTCTTATCTTACTTTTAAAGTGTTTATTTTTTCTTTATTTTAGTTTTCAATTTAATGATATTTGTTATATGTGATAATGATTTAGCGATAACTTAGTGGTTGAGAAAGGCGGTTCCACTTCGGAGGGTTCAGTTTCAAATCCCATTCTATCCAATTCCACCTCTGACTTTTCCATAGCCGGCGGTGAATACTTACCATCAGGTGGCCCGATTGCCTCCTTGTTAGGCTTAAACAGAACAAATAAATGCTTCCTTTTCCATCGGAAGCTCGTCAAGAATGTATAACAAGTACCTACACTGGACTATACATTATAAATGCCCAAAGAGGTAGACAATTGACCAACAAACCGTCATATCCGTCAGTTTAACATAAATATAGCGTAAGTCTGTCTATTTCCTCGGTTTAACGGAAACCGATGCAAATGCGGCCTCGTCACGTCGCCGTGACGTCGGCGCGAGCGTGGAGAGAATATCTTGATGAGATATGGACATATAAGTCAAAATTATTATGGTATTATGGCTATCGATTCGCACTGGGCCAGCGTGGCAGAGGTGGTAAATGTTTACTCATGTTTTGTAGCCGGTAGCCTTACCACTCTTACCGATATTCACCAACAATGCAAAGAATTTACGTTAAATTTATCTCTTTACTAGTTTTCAATAATAGTCAACAATAGTCAAGCTGCCTTTGATACGTTCGTGTATATATTCGTGTATATATATGCCTTACCAATGAAATGCTAATTATAAAATTAATTAGCTCGATAGTGTAGACTAGTAACCCGAATTAGGTGATAACGCTGATATTATATTGGTTTACCTGCGAAATTAATAATAATGCTCGTATATTGCTATTATAAAAATAAATCAATTTTCATTGATTCTTCGGATGTTCGCCCCTCAACTTGACACAACATTAAATTAATTGTTACATTGTTGTCGACACCTATCGGCCATCGTTCATGCGGCGAGCAATTGAAACAATAGCGGATTACAATTTGTGTCGTTTGTTGACGATTCAATCGGCCATTGTCTCCCAATGTTGGTGCGCTTGTACACTATGACATGGAAATTTGGGTTAGTGATACAGACCTTGATATGAAATCGACTGTTAATCACGAGTTTTCTAATACTAACTGTAATAGACTCTTACTAGAACAGAAGACTTGTCAGAACAGTAGTGCTTTGCTTCTCCTGAGACTAAGAATGAAATTTTAATGCAATTCACAGAAAAAGTTAAGTGGACGATTTGATGTTGAATTGTATATCTCATCATCATCTGATATTGAATTGTATATCTCTCATCATTCAGTCATCTCTAAAACCCAGTCCAGAGCTTGGTCAAATAACTTAATTGGTTTAGGGAAAAGCCAACATCAATTTTGTTATTTTTTAGATCTTGCGTGAATTGTTAAAATTCCTGAGAGATTGGATCAAATCTACGTTTTTATCATTTTCCTGGACATATTTCACGATCATAACAAAACGAGCTCGTAGTAAGCAGTGACGTCATTGATTGGGTTAAATACGCTTTACTAAATAAAAACTAACGACAATTTTATATATTCGCAGTATTTTTAATCTGTCCAAAGCGTTAAATATAAAGATACCACCAATCGTGGCGTTATCAGTTGAAATTAAAAGCATAATGAAAAGTGGTGACCACCGACACACTGCGCCGCTCCAGGAAGATTAGGGCTCTTGGCGCCCTGAGATATTTGTACACGGATGTAAAATATTGACTGGAAGCGATTTTACTAAAATCATAGAACCAAAATGTTCAAACTACATATCTGTTTTCGATTCTGAAGTTTTTTGTTCCTATCGCAATTAAACTGCAAATGCTGTTGTCCACTGCATAAAGTTAACTCAATAATAACGATATCTAAAAGAACTTAATACTCCGCGCACGATTAATAATAGTTATACCTATAATCATTTTATGATTTGTATGATAATTATATAACTTTTATAACATAATCAAATCATTAAGCCGTTCCACTAGTAAGCTCACTCTATGATAGCTGATCCTTTGCGATCAACTATCGTAGAACATACATACCAAGATGCTTTGCTTCGGAATGAAACACGTGATAATGGTGTTTTTCGTGCATGTATTTTCCGAAAGAAGGACAGCGGTATATACCTACCGCATGCATCCATTGAACGTATCCATTATACATTCCTGTACTCATTTGATTAGGCAAAGATAAAAAGTTCTGAACCATTTTCCCCTGTGTTTGCCAATCCATTATATATTTTTTTTGTTTGGTAGCCATTGACGAGGTTTATGATGTCAATCAAAACATGTTGGAATCGAAATTCAAAAAGAAACTTAATATTGAGGACAAAAAGTGTGTGCTTCCATATATTCCGACTTATAGCGTAAGTTTTTACGCCCCATAATGAGAAATTTATATTACGATCGAAATTCGACTAATGGGCGAGCACTCGTCTGCATAAATCCAGCAAACAAATGATTTGAATTCCGCTATGCCGCGTTGTAATGTTGTCTAAACTTGATCACTTCTAGTGAGGCAGTGAGCGGTGTTGGTCGCGGCGGGCGAGGGCACTCCGGCGCTAAGCGACAATCACTGTATTGTGTTCCCCGAACTGCTCCGCTCACGGAGCTATAATTCAACATGTAGGGTCGATGCGGCAATAAATATAAGTTACTAACTTATAGTGCTTTGCGGGGACTTCAGGTTAAATTATCCCAGGGTCGACCAGAGATAAAAGAGCGAGAGAAGATCTTTCCGTTTTCCCACAAATGGGAAAGGCCTGGAGCATACTCTACACTACACAATAGATAACTTGTTGTAGATCCAGTCTATGATCAGACAAACATAAATGTTTGTCACATGCGGCTATGCGCGCTTTAAAATGAAAGCTTCATATTTCAAAGTGATGTACGCATTAGAAACCATTTATTTTTACTACTTTCTTTATCGGTAAAAGAAAAGTGGACGAGAAATAGTACATACCACCAAGTTTGAATCACTGATTAGAATCTTTTACAGTTCAAGATTCTCAAGATAATATTGTAAATATAAAAGTTTATTACAACTTCAAAGCGGTTAACGCAATTATGGGCTAATTGAAAAATGGAATTTTAAATTTTACCAACTTTGTACGTCACGGAATTTTCACATTATTGTTATTTAAAGGGTAAGGGTAAGATAAGCATTTTTTATTTAGGTATGTAATGTATATTGTGCGCACCTGTCACAAATTAAGCTATTTCCTGACGTGAGATTTTTAAAATTCTACATATGTTTAATATTTTATAGGTTTTGATAAGGCAAGAACGGTGTAAATTATTTTACATAAATTTACTAGCTATTATTTTATTATTCCAATGTCGAATTAAAGAAATTTAATTTAATAGAATTGAAAGGACTGGGCCCCAACTACGACGCTTTATGTGCGAATTGATAGACTTTACATACTTTTTATGTCAAGCTCGCAGTTGTACAAGTTTCTTCACAAGGCAAGTGATAATATTTCATAAATATACACGAAATAAAAAAAAAGGCTAGGATACGAACCTAATTCCCTAGGATTTGATTATCATATCATTAGATTTTATCGTCTTATATGATTGTTATTTATTATATAATAATCATGTGATATTTATGCCACATCCATCGATCAAAAGTTTCGTACGCAGCATCCCGATCGGAATTTAACACGGTCGAATAAAACAAACAAAAATAAAATATCGCCGCCTTATCAGATGGGGGCGATAATGAATTGACCCATTTAGTCAGTGAATCACTCATTATACCCTCACCAACTTACACCTGAACCCGAAAACTCATAAAATCACCTAAATTATACGCAGAAAAAACTTCAACGACCGAAAATGTAAATTTGCATTAACTTTTAAAGTTGGAAGTGTTTGTTTTGATAAATTATAGGTTTATTAACTTTTTGCAGTTCGCTGTTGAGGACGAGGTTTTGGTGAGGTCCCTTAATCCGATTAATAAATGATCGAACCTTCTGTGAAGTCGAAAAATTGTAAGGTTTGGTTTAGTAAATTTTGTCAAGAGGTAGAATGCCGAAATTCTGGTTCGACAGAGGAAGTAACACACCGAATCCATTTCTATCATTAATCAATTCTTGCGTTTCTCAAAGATGTGTGAGGTTGACCAATCCGCAATGGGTCGGTGTGGTAGATAGCCTGTATAGTAATGGATTTATAATGATACCAGCTGCACAAGTCGCAGATTGGATGTCATGCTGGAACATGGAAAATTTACAAATGAAGGATATACAGACTTTGTGTGCCAAATCTATAAAACATTTCGATTGGGATTTGAAAGTAGAATTCTTACCTTTACTCAATTCCATGGTTCAATTATAACAAAAATATTATTATTTTCTCCCGGCTACGAACAGTTACGAGGGCTTTACGAATTAAATTAATGTTTTTTGTTAACAGCAATCTAAATATAACGATACGCTAATCTTTCCGTCCTCGTAACTTTGTGTGCGCCCTCCGCCATGACCTAATAACGCTTGGAGAATAATGTCAAATTATACCCCTAAAAACACGAAACACTAGGCAGGGTCGGCTTGGTAATCACTGTGCGGCTTGCGGCTTCGATGTATGACAATAAGAACGAGTACTTGTGTGGGTCTGGGTCGATAAAGATCCATTAGGGGTCGTTTGACAATATTGTTATTAGGTTATTACGTACTTAGGAGAGTAGGGAGGTGAACAGTGTCTCCAGATTATAGGATCCTTGTGGTCACGAATTAACCATTTAGTTGTCGCATTGTAGGGGATCTTGGATTTGCAAGGGTTTGACCTATTTTGTCTACTAGAATACTTGCTGTTCAGCATTTCTAGTGTTTCAATTGAACAGGGGTGGTTGTTGCCACAGCTTTAGCTTCTAAATCCACAAAAGTAAAAAGGGAACTCTATCCAGGTACTCGTAATAAGCCCGGGTGCTTCGGGACCGAAGCCCGAATACAGATTAGGTACACTCATTCTACCCGCGCATTGTGGCGATTTATTCGTGAACCATCACCAAATAATAGAAACACAAACAATTTTAAAATGAGACCCAGAATTTTAAGGGTCAAGATGAACTATTTATAAAAGAACACCTATGACGGTGGAGAAGGTTTCTTCTGCTGTGGTCTGGGAGTCAGAGTAAGGCAGGTGAGCCGCGGTCGCAAGCCGCATGCTAGTTATTAAAGGCAATAATTGAGGCCGTAAAAACGCAAACGCGTGACATTTTTTCGTGAATTCCTCGATAGCGTGCCTAGGTTTATAAGCTAGTCATTTCCTTTGGCGGCGGCCCTTAGATGGAATCTCGTGTTCATGGATTTGATAAAATTAATATATAGCGGCAAGTTGGCTAGGTGCAGACTATTAACTACACTTACGTTTCTTATCGAAATCATATTTCACATAAGTTGCCTAGTAAATTAGATACACGGGTAAATGGGAATAGAGGTTATTAAAATAAGTATACGCTTGGAACGCTAGAAAAGTATTATAGGCACCACCGCAAGACTAATTATGTAATAGCCTTAGCCTTGATTTTCTTTTTATTATAATGTCGAAAATCATAGCATATATATAAATACTATAGCAATATTACAGTTCATATGCGTTAAATTATGGGCATGTTTCAAATCTCACCTCTGATTTTTTGATAAAAAGTGTAAGTATATTAACTAATTAGTACTTCTTTCGTGATCTAATTACCTAGGAGTTACTCACAAAATTTTCTCAAAGGTGTGTAAAGTCTACCAATCCGTACTTGGGCAGCGTGATAGATCACATCCTAATCTTTCTCATTTTAGGAGAAGACTTAACACCCGCAATGGGATATAATGTATTGAAGATAATAGACACATAGGTGCTGTTGTGTACAAATCCCGGAAACGTAGTCCCTGACCGGTAGTTGACTTAAAACCTCGCAACTTGTTACCAGTGAGACACAACCCGAATGGTAGCAGCGATTCAATTTTGTTAAGGCGAATCAAGGACAGAATATAAAAGGGTATTAAACATTTGAAGATCAAATAGAATGTTTGACAGGTGCTCATATCCAGTTGACGTTATTCGGGAATACTGACAGTAACTGGCGGGTGGAGACGCAAACGCAACTCGTATTAAAATAAAAATACCGTTTTAGGGATAAAATATTTATCTTTTGGAGTTCCAGGGCGTCTAAGGCTTGGGCGAAGCTAGAGATATATTCTACGCTGGAAGTTTTTGGTTATCTTACTTAGCCTTATACCTTTACGATATCTTTTTTCATGTTTTTTTTTTCCTTTTGCAAGGGAACATCAATTTCAAATGCCGAGAATTTCTACTTTAATATTTAAAACAACAAACATTACTTAATTTCATGTAAGCGTCCCGTAATTATATCGGTATGCGGACATACATCGTGTGCCATGATTTTAATATAGCTTGATTGTTCATTGACTCCGTAATTGTTTGCGATTTAAGGGTATTGTGTCATGTTGCTCAGTTTGTCATCGGTAGGTTGTGGTTAGCATTATGTTATTTAAATTTACTTATTATTTGATATTAATGTTGTCGTTTAAATCAAACGATTAAAAAGTTCACGGAGAACCAGAAGCCAAGGTGCCCATGATTAAACTGATTGTGTTATATAATTTATCAATAGTGCAATTTTTTTCCGATAACAATAGTGTAATAAAATATAATCCAAAAATGTTATATGCAGAATCGATTACAAATGACCATTTACAATTACAAAATATTATTCCTGATAGTTAAAAAAACATTATAACAATATTCTAATTAAAAACAAAATACTGAATATTATAATATTACATTCAATAAATATACATTCAAATCTATACTAATGTTATAAAGTTAAAGAAGCGCAACACTGAGATAAGCGGTTTCAATCAAACAAACAAACTTTTCGACTTTATAATATTGCATAGATATTCAATCCACACTAATTTCATTAAAGAATTAAAAAAGTTTTTGTGCTTACTTTGTCCCAAATTCCCAATAAATTTAATCAGTTCCGTACAGATACGACCGAAGTTATTTTTATTTAGAGTTTTAAATATGAATGCATCCAAACTCATAACGTATTCAGCATCGAATTTAGTTTTATTTAGAAAATCTATTTGGGAAATGTAAAACTTTAAAAATTCCAATAGTTTATTTGTTGGATTGTCTTGCGTCATGAAAATGAACCTTTTGGCTCAAGGGATCATTAGAGATAATTTTAATGAATACATTAACCTAATATATAAAATGACATTGATATAATATAAAAATACTTATTGCATAATATATGACTATATAAAATTGAATGTAGTGAAAAAAATCGAAATCTATGGAAACATATAATAATATAATTAGGCAAAGAAAAAAAAACAGTTAAGAAGTATGTTCTCCTGTGTTTGTGAACCTTTTTTATTTTTCTTTTGTTTGGTAGCGGTTGACAAGTTTCAGTGATATTAATAAAAAAATTGGTAACTGAACGTTAAAAATCAACTTAATATTGCAGTCGAGTAACATGTTATCCCATACATTTCAACTGTGTCCTGTCCTATCTCCAAATGTATGAGACACAGTTTGAACGCAATGATGACTTTACTGCACCTTGTACCATCTTAAATCCCGTCTTTCGTCTCTGTCACAAATAATCATGGGCGGCGGTGACCACCATCAGATGGCCCGCCTACCTAGTGGTATTGTATTCTTTTTAACCGACTTCCAAAAAGGAGTACCTAGGTTATCAATTCGGCGTGTCCTTTTTTCCTGAGTTTTATGAAAATCCACTGAAGACTCCAAGACGTATGGTCTAATCATCATTTGTCATGTCATCAACCCATTATTCGCCCACTGCTGGGTTCGGGTCTCCTCGCGGAATAAGAAGGATTAGGCCATAGTCTACCGCGCTGGCCAAGTGCGTATTGGTAGACTTCACATACCTTTATGAGAAAAAATTTTTTTAGGAACTCACAGGTGTGTAGGTTTCCTCAGGATGTTTTCCTTCACCGTATAGCAAGTGATAATTACTTTGTAATGCGCACATGATTAAGAAAAGTTAGTGGTGCACGCCTGGGATTTGAACCCCGGACCCACCGGAGGGAGACCTCAATTCTCAACCACTAGGCTATCACTGCTATATAATGTTGTGTTAATATTTGATTGTAAGTAAAAAAAATAAAAACTAAAATTTTGTAACCTTTCCCGTAGGTATCTGTACAAAGATAATGTTTTTGAATTAAAGTTTTTATCATTTGTATAAAAACGTAAAGCCTACGTAAATGCTACGAGTCTACGTAAGTACTACAATTGCGTAGATGCGCTACGTATTCGTAGACAGTAGACGTAGTGCGTAAATTAATAGTCTCCCTGTCCATGTGAGTTCTGTGAAATAGAATCCGGTAGACTATATACTCGTAGTGGTATACTATAATATAACACTCTAGTCTATCTTATAATTCTGAAAGGAGACACAAGTTCAGCAGTGGAATAGTAATCGGCGGATTGAATTCAATATTACGTTGAGGACAAAGTTTGTCGTTGACACAAACAGCCATATTATTATCCAGATATCTGAATGTGTAGCCACAATGGTACATGAAACGTTGGCAAGTATCCTCAAACGTAGACAATGCCATTAAACGCAGCGCAAGTGCAATATTTCACTTTAGGCGCACTCCGGCGCGTGCGGACTGTCTGCGCACTCGGCTGCTTCTCTGCTTTATCGCTTCGCTAAACTGTTCCCAAAATTTTGCTGGAGCTTACTTACTATATATGTATATACTGCACTATTATAAATATTTAAAACAGTTTACTGTACGGTACTGCATAAACCGTATTAATCTGATGATTTCTATTTTTTAATAAATAGCTTAACGACGCAATCGGGCTACTTCATGGTAAGTTGTCCTTGCATGGTCTCGTGACGCCGAGGCAGACAGGAAACAGAAAAGCTTTGTGAACCCACAACACTCGAGGATACGCCAACCGAGGCAACAGGATGTGAATTGTATAAAGACGGAAGTCTATTTAACAATTTGATACAGAACGCATATAGATATATTAAAGGTTTGCAAAGTCCCAGCATAAGCATTAATATCTACGTGTTAAAGATGTGTGGTCTCATTTGCGTATTTAAATTCAATCATCGCTTGCTTTAATGGTGACGTCTAAATGGGTCAACCCGATTACGACAAGTCTTACCAACTAAGTGATTTATGATTACTGTATTGTAAAAGACAGAGTGCAATAGAATATTTTTATCTAGCTGTGCCCCACGGTTTCATCCGCTTTAATTTGAGGAAAAAACCAAATTTTTCCCGTTTTTGCAACATTTTTCATTGATGCTGCTTTCCTATTGGTCGTAGCGTGATGTGATTAGCCACGATAAATGGACTCCCTAAAACAAAACAAATTTTGTCAATTCAAACCAGTAGTTCCTGAGATCAACAAAGAGAGAGAGAAACTTTGTGAAATAAAAGAGAGCCAATATTTCGATTTATAATATTAATATTAGTACAGATTCGTGATAACAGTATAGATCACCACCACATTTACAGCTATTAATTTCCCCGCATCGAGGTAAATATTCCCGACGCAGCCATTGCTCATACTTCCGTTGCAAGCTCCTTTGTCCGTGTTGTCCGGCTGATATATACCCGATGCGTCAAAGGAACGACGCGTCCAAATAAAGGGACCATATTAAAATTTTCGCTCCACGTTTTCCATTTGAAATCTAACAAGCAAAATTCACAGATATTTAAAATTCAAATCTATATGAACGTAGGGAAATTTTCTACTTATAAGTTATTAGTGTTACCTATATTTAAAAAAATCAATAACTTTTCTTTTCATATTTTCATCATGTTAAAATAACAAATCATGTTGAAAAGTTTAAGATTTTTGTTGTAACTCAGTGGAAAATCGGTTTTAACAAGTCGTGGAAAATTTTAAAGACCGTAAGTTTTAATCATTCGATTTTTATCTCACTTTCGCAAATATAATAAAAGTATCAAAAACAGTAAAAATATCGTCTACAGCTATCAATTTTCTCGCAAATTTCCCGCGTCGCGGTAATATATTCCCGACGAGGCCATTACTCACACTTCAGTGCCAGGGTCCTTTGTCCGCGCTGTCCTGATATATATCCGATGCGTCAAAAGTACGACTGCGTCTAAATGCGATAAAAGGACCGTGTTACGATTTGCTGTGTTGAAATTTATACGTGAGCATATTGAGAATCCTTGCGTACTAAATATCTAACTAGGTCAGTCGATCTACGCTCGGAATATTATAATAGTTTGTGCAATAAATATTATTTGTCTTATTAAATGAATTTTGAGCTTCCACTGTCGACTAATGCATTGCTATGATACAAATATAAATACAGCCCCATTTGTGACGGAAACGTAAACAGATCTTCGCCCTTAGTATTAGTTGTAGTTAAAGACCGCTCGATACGCTATTTCGATTTTTGATTCCGGCGACCTGATTAGCTAAGAATGTCTCTTCGGCGAAGCTAACGACTCTTTCAGACATCGATACAATACACAATAGTGTATCAAGCAATCTTTTGCAATTCATACCAAGGGAGTTCTTATTTCTTGCTAACTATCTTCCTCAGTCATGGTGTTGCATATTTGACCAAGAAGCTTTCTCATATCGCATGTACGCATCATGTGAAAAAATG
>DWNK01000078.1:0-15735 GCA_018250315.1 Hyalothyrus neleus pemphigargyra | reverse complement strand
TTACAAGGGAACGCAATTTAAATGATAAATGTTATTTGTACTTAAATTAATTTAATTAAGTATTAAAGTATTTGTTAAATTGGCCCAAAAGTGCGTAAAACCTTACCTTTGTTAAAGTTGAAGTGGTGGTTTGATATGTATTTGTATAGAATATCAACGGATATCAATATTCAATATTGCCAGACACTAGCTTCCGGTAACTTCCGCCAGACACTTCAAAGCTTGCAGGACAGACTTTCTTACGAATTTAAAATAAAAACTAAATAAGATACTTTTACCGGAAGTTTCGTACTAGCAGTCAAGTCAGATTTTATTAGAAATCTGTCTAATTAATACTGGGACATTAAAAGGTGACGTCAAAGTAAAGGTTCCCAAAAAAGAGCGTAGGCGTAAAATAGGAAAAGAATTGTGACGCCCATTATTTCCTAAATACGCCATCTATTGATATTCAAAACAGATTTAATAAAGACTCCAAAAGGCCCCATTCAATTTGACTACGCTTCAGAATTTCCTTTGTGTAAATAACGCGCTGTAAGTAAGTAATGTTTTTATTTTTGTAGGAAAGGTAATGTATTTTTCCTGGGTAATGGCGTTCCACTAGTTTTTATTTAAAGAGCAATAGTAACAGGTTTACAGAAGGGATTTATTATGTAACGTCCATAAAAAATATACTTCTTTATACAATCTGTCAAAAATAAAAATAAAACCGGTCAAGTTCGAGTAATACTCGCACTCGAAGGGTTCCGTACTATCGAACAATATAATAAATATATGCATGTTGCGGTCACACTAGATCCATTTCTTGTAAAATTGAATGAATTGAGGAATACCCTTTTCTGACAAAAAAATTGTCAACGTGTCAATATTACAAGGCAAATCAAATGTCAACTCTGAAAGAGTTTGCTAGGCGCGAAAATATTATGCAACTATTTTCTTAAAATTTTAACATTATTTTCATTTTATATTTATATTATTATTTGTTGTTATAGCGGCATGCATAATGTGAAAATTTCAAGCTAGCTATTGCGATTGGTAAGATAGAGTCCTGTGACAGACGGACGGGCGAATCAGGAATGGGGTTTCGTTGGCACCCTTCGGGTACGAAACCCTAAAAAATGCGATTGTCTACGGATATTTAGCATTGCAACAATTGCTATAATAATTTGTTTATTGTGTTAAGTTAGTATAACAGAGCAACAAAACAAGCATAATTCAAGTATCGAGACAATTTACAAACGCGTTTAATGCCCTAGTATAGTAGAAAGAACATTCATTAGTTCTGTCTTGTTGTAGGTGGTCGCTAGATTATACGCTACATGTCACAAACGTCACACGCGCAGTTCGTCACATACGCATTTCGTCACACACGCAGTTCGTCTCATAGGCAGTTCGACATACACGCATTTTGTCATATACGCATTTCGTCACATTCGCAGTTTGCCAACGCTGTTTGTCACGCTGCACTTAATAAATCTAAAAGTTTTTTGATGGATGGATGTTTGTTAGTCTGTCACGCAAAAACGGCTGAACGGATTTAGTTGAAATTTAACAATCAGATAGTTTACGATCTGGATTTCTGATTATATAGGATTCTTTTTATTCCGTTAACGGGTTCCCGTGGGATAATTTAAATTCCATTTCCAATACCATATTTCAATAATAATACATTTAAGGCTATGTAGATTGTAGTTTAAAAATATGCTAAGAATATTATTTGAATGGAAATGGAAATTAAACACAGCTTGAAGTTTGTTTAAAAAGCTTTACTGCTTGTCGACCAGCATTATATGGCTTAGCAAATTTCCCGTACAAGACAGGGGTCTGTACCTAACTGCGCCACGTGTTCGATAGAGCAATACAAGGCATTACAGGCAGCTAGCCAGAATGGCTCCATATGGCGCTCTAAGACCGGGATGTATGGAAATTGCTACGGTCCGGACAAGCATGTGACATTAACTGCTTATAGTACTAATTTTACTTCGCCGAATAGTCTAGTAGTAATAATAACATTTATAGTACACCACAAATGTAAAATAAGATACTTATTATTGCACAGATGTAGACCGAGATTGAAATCCAAAGGATTTTAATTTTAAAATTAGCAACCAATTTTAGTTTAATTTTATCATCTTCAATTTTCTGAGAAACTACTGACAGATAAATAGGCAGACACCATGGCTTTCATAAGTATTATGAAGTGAATAAGTATTATAAAGTGAATTGGTGACTGCCGCCCATGTACCCCTGTGATGGATATTAATTATCCGCTTTATTACGCCCTTCAAAGAACAACTGGTTGCTATTGGTAAGGTAGCATCGTGTTACCTGACTGGCCACCCTCAGGCAGAAGTCTGCCGTCAATAGAGTCATGTTCCGGTAGTTCTCCTCAGAGCCAGATTCCTCCTTCTAATTTTATGAATTTTGTTGTGGAGCCTCGGTTGGGGTATTCTCGGAGCCTGTGGCTTCTCAAAGCGCTCCTGCTTCTTTTGAACTCAGCGTTTCGAAACTCGCACCTTGAGCCGAGGGGTGTGGACATGCATCGTAAATCCCATCTTTCTCTTCAAAGCCGGCGTAGCATTGGCAAGTCCTTTAGTGTTGTAAATGTTCGTAGTTGGTGGTCACTACTTGCCATCAGGTGGCTACAAGTGTGCTGGTGTGATCACGGTCGTACCAGCAAGGGTTTTACCATTTTTCCTCAAAATAGCTTAAGAGTTAAATACAACATTGTGAGAGCTCATACAAGTAAAATATGCATCGCACATGAATCAACGAGGAGGTATAAAAGTGAATATGTGATTACATGAATGTTAACTAAGGTTGCTGCATCCGTCTTCAAGTTATTTACATCTCATCTCAGTTATTTACATCAAGGATTTCTGTCTGTAAGCCGGCGATGCATTGGCGATCACTGTTGTTGCAAATGTTCATAGGACATTTACCATGAAGTGGCCCGACTGCCACTTTATTCGCTAGCTTTAGATAAAAAATCCTACAACAAAGACAACGATCAACGAGACGTTTTTAGCCCATAAAAAAATTCGATATTTCAATAGCAGTCGATATATTTGACAAACCGTTCTACCAGATTAGTTAATATACTAGCTTCTGCCCCCAACTTTACTCGCGCCTTTTTGAAAAGTCATATCATAGTGTGAATACGTGAGCGTACGTAAAGATGAGCGTACCAAGCGGACAGTGGAGGGCTCTAGTTTGAAACCTAGTTCGTCTCTCATGTGTTGCAATAGAAAAATGTCGAAGTGGGAACCAGATCAAATAGTTCTTGAGAATACTTTGTAAAGCCATAGCAGATACTCATAGATACGTTAACGTTATCTATAGACTAAATTACAGTTTATCAGCAAACGGTGAAATATGCCTAAAGGATATTTTGAGCAGTTTTAATATAAAACGAAATTTCCAAATGACATTCCAACTTGTTGCTGAAATTATTATCTGAAAATAATAAGTTATTTTCAGAATAACTAAAATAATTGGAGATCTTGAACTTGTATTATAAATATTTATGGCCCGAAAATAATAGAATGATATTCCTCGTGATATTTTGATAAGTTTTCGTAATACCTATTACTACTGAATTATGAATAAAAAAAATTATAAGTTATCAATCAAATAATCAAAGATCTTAATGTTTTTTTTTGTTTGGTAGCTATTCAGAAGCTTTTATGATATCAATAAAAATCAAAACCAACCTAGAAGCAAACTCAATAATACAGTAGAAAAACACGTGCAGCCTTACATTCTAACGGCAAATGTAAATTTGTACGCACTATATTCAGAGATTTATAGTACGATTAATTTCGAGAAATGGATATTTATTATAATTGACATTATTACAACGAATTACATGCCCGTATATAAAGTTAACGAAAAACCAAGTTAAGTTAGGTAGCCAGTCAACTTACCCACTCAGCTCTTGACCGCGAAGAAATGGATTGGTAACTGGGACAAAACTTAATGCGCATTTTTTTACTTTCGTTTAAGAGTTTTCGAAAGGTCTTTTAACATGTTTTAAAATATCTAACGGGCTGGTTGGTGATAGGTATTTTCGCCAATCTGCATTGGAATGCATGCTCCAAGCTTCAAGATTTCATAGTTAGTCCTTTTAATTATTGAAATTTAAATATTTTTGCATAGAATAAACAGTAATTACCTTCACTTTGGATTTTAAATATTTTTTACAAGCAAACAATCGATGTTAAAGAATTTTTATCTCTGAAACGACATGAACCAGACAAAGTTATTGAGTCCACGGTGCAGAATTTTAAGATACAAACAAGACCTACCAAAGGTGACCAACGAGTTTGCAAATTGTTTGTTTTGGCTTAATTATTTATAAAATGCTACAAGGTTACTATGCACAATATTTTGTTACAACGGTTTATGTCGAGCTCGGGTACTTTAGTCTACAAACCTAGTTGGAAGCTCGCCAAACCGCTTGACACATCTAGTATCCACTTCACGATATCTTCCTGAAGCCATCGTCATGCAAAGTATGAGAGCCCAGCCTACTGTGTCAAAGTTGCAGGGCATTGTAAAATGAGAATACCAGTTGGATATTTTATATTGAAGTAGCAAATGACATCTGTAGCTCCATACAAAATAAAGTCATCTGGCCGTACCGTGGTGGATTATACGGTAGCCGGTCACACGAACCTGCACAAAAATGTTTTGTTCACTGATTTCCTCTCACTCTGCGTTGGTGGAAAGGTCGTTAGCTGATGCAGTAAATGATTGGGAGGCTGCCGCTTCCCCCCCCCCCACCGAAACGCGGCAGCGGACGTTCACCATGCTTCATAATACAACTATCTGAACCATTTCACGAGTTATCGCTTGAGAAGAAATTGGTCATCAAAATCTGTTGCTGGCTCACGTACTATAAGGAACGTATTCTACAGTTGCCTAAGTTTAAGGTAAAATAAGAAAATTATGTGGATTAGAATTTGAATGGATTCCCTTCGAAAAATCTGAGGCTCCAGATTTTTCGTTTCCATCAAATTCTAATACACACACTTTTTATATTGTTAAAACAATAAAATATTGTTGCCTTGTCACAATTTTCTACTCGAGGGAACGTTTTCATCGCAACTTAAGAAGCTTATCTCTGTAAACAGTATTCTATAAAAAGCTCCGAGCCTGTAGGGATCGCCAATTTCTTACATGATTAAACCACTTAATGGCTTTTTAAAAATTAAATCTGATCGGAATATACGTATGATATATGTATATAATGAATAATATATGTATATCAATATGTACCAGTACTTATGTTTTATGTTCGGGTGTGTGTATTTTTTGTATACTATGTAATTCTCTAACTTTGTCAAGTAAAACAGATCACTACGACTTTCTCTCTCTCACACAAACACACATGCAGGCACGCCCACAAGATTATTTTCTATTATATAAGTAATAGTAAAGAATTTCCTTAAATTATGACTAACAAATTATTTTACTCACTTAGTTTCAGATTGAGTCACATCACTATTTAATACGCCCTGGAAATGTCAATTTAGTTTCTACGATCTCAGGACGAACTATAGTACTTTTGAAAGGTTAGTCCATTTAGTTCTACCTACTATTAGTTCTACGGTAGAGCTCATCTTTCGACATCGACGACGTCATTTTATAGGGGACTTCTAACGGTTTCAAAATTCGTACTTCTCCATTCACTAATTCAATCAGGCTTGAAATTTTTTAATAGCTTTACAAAACAAACTCGACAAAATCTGTCAATAACATAGCATTATTCTGGCACGCGACTCGATCTGTTAAATCCCTATGATTAAAAAAAGCTTGTAAAATTGGCGGCTATAAGAACAGATGAGACCATTCGTTCTGCAAACGGAAAGCGAGGAGAATGGTCCTCATGTGTATTAAAGCGACTCGGTGATTAATACTATCGAGATTATTGTAAAATGCTTTCAGCAAACGTTTTCTTTTTATGTTCGTTGCCTTCTTGACTTTATTATTGATTATACATTTGTAACTAAAAACTAACCTAACAAATAATATACCTAACCTAACAAATACTTTATCTGGCATACAAATTCCCAATAACTACTAGCTTTTAGGCAAATAACAGCGGGGCTAGCACATACAATATATACTAACTCCGCTGTTATGGATGGCTCGCAATAATGTCGCGGTTTCGGAGACTTTCTCGGAAATATTAATGAAATGCCTTTCGTTGCTCCGTTGTTATTTGACCTTAAATTATTTATTACATTCATTTATGTCCCCGTTCTCCGCCTTTGATCGTCTGAAGGGACGTCGTACATTTAATAAGCCCCTACAAACCAGAAATTATGCTAAACAAGAACGCTCAAGCCTTAGTTCTGTTTGTACTGTAGTTTCCAAAATATTTGGGACAAAGGTCCATTAAATACACAAACTAGTGTGAATTTAATTATTAAACGTTATTTAAAAGTTATTTATGCCCAGCGGTGGACTAATGTTGGCTGATAAAAAATATATGAATATTACAGGTGTAAGACATTCAACCTAAAAAGCAAGCAATAACTTTTATCTTTACATATATTTATTTCCCCGTCCGTTCCCGTCTGTCACAGGAATGTGTATTTTAATCTGTAACAGGTAGAAAATTGAATTTTTTATTGAATGTACTATGATAACATCAAGTAATAGTAAAAATAAAGTATAAAATTTAAAATTGATTATGAAAGTAAATTAGCCCCCATACAAGAAAGGTATTTTTAGGGTTCTGGTACCCAAAGGGTGCCAAGAGGATTCGAACATGAACCCACCGGAACGAGAACGCAATTTTTAACCATAAGGCAGTCCCTTATGGTTAAAAATTGCGTTCTCGTTCAAAACAGTCTATATCAAGATCAACAAAGTAGAAACAAAACACATATTTTTACGTTATAACATAGAAAGCAACACATTCCCGCATAACAAAGCCCTTATCAATATGTTCGTAAGTGAATTTTATCCAGAAAATTCTCATAAGGCGTATAAAAGTTGAATATAATACACGAAATCTCGATAAAACGGCTCATATTTCGCAACATAATACTTGAGATAGGAATCGCGTGTTGACGTATCCTTACTTAACTCTCTCATACAACTGAGAGTTGTTTTGTCTGCACATTTATTTTTTAAATAACTTTAATTGAGACATAATTCTTTAACTACAACTTCCATACTAGTATTATACATGCGAAAGTAACTGTCTTCTAAAGTAACAACTTCCATACTAGTATTATACATGTGAAAGCGTAACAGACAGTCAGGGACTGTCTGTTACGCTTTCTGCTGGACTGAATGTAATGAAATTTAATATTGAGTTAGTTTAAAGTATGACGATGATAATAGGCTAGTTTTCTTTAAAAAATCTACCCCTCTGAGGATAAAGTGATAAAGGCGACAAATATTTATATGATATAAAATTGTATAGGGTAAGAAAATTATAGGTTCGATTTCATTCAAAATTTATTTATTTCTTAGAGCATTTCAATAAAAGCTTTTTTTTCAAAAGTGAATTTAGCTGTTAATTTATTTTAATTTGAGCAAGGAAATATATTAAAACACATAAATTTTAAAATTCATTCCTTTTTCACTCCTTTAACAAAAACCACTTCGTGATGTTTAGGTTTTGATAATTTTTTTATTAATTACAAGAAAATATAAGCTTTTTAAATAGTGAAGATAAAATTCGGTTGGACTAGGCGCTCTTTACAGCCTGGAGAGGGTTCCTTCTCCAGGCTGTAAAGAGCTACCTACTACGCGGTTACATTACCATAATACACAATATAATAAATTAAGTTTATTGTAAACTTAGTTTATAAACTAATCCATATATACAAGTTAAAAACCCAAAAAAAACACGCAAATTCACGTACTAATAATTAATAGTTCATAAACCGTGAAACGCTTTGACAAAATTAATTAATAATACTTATAAATAATAAGAACACTGTTTAAATGAACGTGTTAAAAGGCTGATCAGGATTGATATTTGGTCTATAAATAACTGGGACTCCGGACTAAGAGGCTGCACAAAATTCTTTTTCAAATACTGAAGCGCCGATGAAAATTTAGAGCCGGCTTTGTTTAAATTCGTTAATTACACGAGTAATGTTCTACATACGCCGCGAGGCTATACACGGTACTTTATATATAAGTATACCAACATGTAATAACACTGTAACGGAAATATGTAACGAGTTATGTAAATAGAATTTTTTCGTACACACCCTTCAAGTATTCAAGTAAACGACTAATACCTACCTACTTATGCACAATATAAGGCAGGTTACAAACTGTTAGATTTACATTACAAACTTCTAATTTACATACTTTTGTAAAGTCGATGCCGATGACAATACAAGAACTTCGTCGATGACAATATAAGATTCGCCAAGATAATGTAATGATGATACCACGAGGTGGAGAGTATAATAACACCCTTAAACATTCTGGGCAAATAAATAGCCTAGTAATAACCAAGATCTGTTTACTGTTAGCGTATGTAGGTCGACGATTTCCAGCGAGAGTTTAAATTTTTTTCTAGTCTTGAATTATTGTTAGGTCTTTGAAGCATATAACCCTCAAGGGCAGTTGTTTACATAACATACGTATGTAGGATCTACGTAACGAGAAAGTATCATTTGATGAATATCACACAAATGTAGTCAAATAGTTGCAAATAGTTGCATAGAGAGCCATAAAAAAAATGTAAAAAAATATATATACAAAGTGCCGATTTAATTACATACATCCTACTAGCAGGTAAATTAGATCACGATAACGAAATCAATAAAATACCTAATTAATCAAAACTGCACCGCTTGCTGTGCAAGTAATTAAATCGATATTATATTACAATTGATAATATAAGATTACACTTAACAACAGAACCTCGAAACATTCAAAATTGACAATGAAATACAGCCGAAATGCGACTGGGTAACAACTTGTAATATTTGCTCTTTACATTTTCTCTTATTTTACTGGCTGTATCGAATATAAAATATCCCTTACCCTAACCAAATCTTTACTGGCCTGCTCTAATCCAAGGCTTTCCCTGATAAATTCAATTCTACGGTATATTTAGCGGATATTCTATTACAGAGCTCCTTGAACTTTATTTTCCGCGTTACAGACAGCAATGAACGAGATCAAACCTCTTCAAATACGACATTTGACTTCGGAATTGAATAAAGGCAAAACTGTAAAAGGTGGAGCTAAATTAAAATTAGAGAAATTGTCAAAGTGCGTAAATCAGACAATTTCTCTAATTATTAATGTATTTATCAGTCTTTGGCATTGTAGCTGTTGGCAGCTACGATGCCGATTTCAGTTTAGTTTTTTTTATTTAAAAGGTGATTCGAATTACAGTGTTTTTTTTGTGTGTGAGGCATCCATCAAAACAATCTGTTTAGCTGTTTGAAGATGATCAGGTGTTTTTCTAATGGTGAAGAGATGTGGTGCTCCCACATCTCTTCACCATTAGAAAAACATGAGTTATTACCATTAGAAAAACATGACTTATGAGTCCCAACGATTACAAATTTAGAACACAGTAACCTTGACGCCATGCTGCAGCGTCACGTGAGCTCTACCGGATACCAAACTCTTTGTAAACTTATAGTGGAGGTGTTTGAGCAGTGGTTAGTAATTTTTACCTTATTTTTTTTTCTAATGCACAAAGATAAATCAAACCCAGCATTGATAGACTGATATCACTCCACACTTATTCATACAGAAATCCGTACTACTTCATTCTATACTACGCTAAATATTGTGGCCAGACTAATTCCTAAATAGTTGCAACTCTTTTTATATTCCACACTGACTTGGGACTCTCGTCACTGGAGGAAACACTGGGTATGCATACTTCACTTCGCTGCACCTTGCTTACACCCTTGAAAAACACCATAATTCACCAACATTGATATACATATTAGTATACATACATATTTACTTACCACCATCGATTGTCTGGAAGAGATCGCTAACAGCCATAAGACCGCCCATTTGTCATACCACTTCTTTGTTTCTTTGTATTGTATTCTTTGTGTATTTTCTGGTGTACAATAAAGAGTTTAGTATTGTATTGTTGATTTTAATAGTTGGACATTCCAAACGCTGCCTTCTGGGTAACCTTTACTATACCCACTGTTTGAGCCGAATAAATAAAATTACTTAGCTAACCAGTGACCTAATTCTAAGACCAAAATGAGATGTCTTCGATTGCATTTCGTACCAAAAGGAGATTGGTTTCCGCTTGCAAGTCGGGAACTAAACATCCTGTAGTTTGCTGAAACACGCCTCGCCGGAACCGTGTTCTGCATTTCTGAGTAGCAATACAATTTGACTTTAGAAGATATTCGGATTCAAAGAGATGGCTTTTATCAAATTTTCTTCTCGAAAAGTTCAATAGAATTTTATTTGAAACGTATAGATATCATTGATATAGACAAAACAGTTCAATACATAGGAACTACTGATTTAGGAAATTTAATAATGCTAGTCACGATCAGAAGCTTAATATTAAAATTAAATTAAATAAAGAATTAAAAAATAAATATCTATAATCCGGCTGCGGTACAATAAAATTAAGTAAGAAACAAGTAAGCCGCTGTTCACTTACTTACTTGAGGCCTTCTTGTACCTTCAAAATAATGTTATAATCTTATAATCAATTGAAATCATTTTTATTTTTAATATAAAATATTTGTTTTTAACGTAAATAGAAACGTTGGGCTATAATTAACATGGCTATGCGTCAAAAATGCACAATTACAAAAAAAAAACTCTCCGCAAACAAAATTGTATCTGCATTGGATGTACACAAACAAATAATGGAAAAAAAATCCCAATCCCGTCCGATTTGAATCCCTTCACACGTATTTAACGTGTGAAATAGCTTATCTCTATCAATTTTGAAGTGCTGAAGAGACTGTCTTTTAGTTTATTTTAATCTTGAAGTTGACAGGCATATGGGGGAAAGAATATAACATCATATATTATAAACCTTACAAAGTTTCGGCCAAAGTATCGAAACACGAGGAACTTTCGGGTTCTCGTTCTTGTTCCCTTGAATAGAAATGATTAGACATTTCACAGATAAAGGTATGCCTACGCCGGCAGAAGCGGAACCGTTAGGTTAATATTATCTATATTATATGGGGTTAATTACTTAACTAAAGCATCATGATCCAACTTGGACTGTAATTTACTTGATTCGTGGAAGTCCTTTTTACATGAACATACCTTATTACAGTAGCTGAGTCAGCCGGTGTGGAATCTTCAAGCACTTCAAACCACGACCCAGTTTGGTCGCGTGCCAATCCGCTTGACACATCTAGTGCCCACTTTATGGTGACTCCGTAACGTGGTACCGTCGTTACACAGACAATAGTAACCCAAAGTTATATTGAATTAGTTGTTAGTGATATAGAATGACCACTATTTACTTCTATCTAGTTTGCTTAACTGTTAATGTCAACAATCTGAAATGTTAAAATGTGTTGATGGTATCGCTCATAAATAATTCATTCGTAATAGTTTAAGGTATATAAATGTTTCGCCTCAGCTAAACAAATAAGTAAAAGTAACTTACACTATTTATTAAACATTTGCTAGGAAAACTTTACTCAAAAGTACATGTTGAGCTCAGCTGTAGAGTCAGCCGGTGTGGAGTGTTCGGACACTCAGACCGTGTTTAGTGGAACGCCAACCCACATCTAGTGCCCACTTTATGACGATTCTGGGACGTGTTGCGGTCGTTAAATAATAGCCACTCAAAATTACTATATTTAATTACTATTTAGTATGGAAAGAATAACGACTGTTTGCTTCTAACATTTTTGTAACACTGTTTTCAGTATCAACGGTGAAATAAATTAGGCTAACATTATTTATTACTACAAACCAGTTGGAGTCTTCAAATATAAACTTTTTATGAATGTACCTATGACTTCTCTTTTAAAAATTTGGTTGACTAATCAAAAAATTGGATAGTATTATCGTATAGTTTTCTTTATAATAAGAGGGTTATTTAAAGTTACCAGCAATCTTAAACAGTAATGGAGAAAAATAACACAGCATCTTGCAGCTGCAAGGAGATACTTAAGGGATATAAAAATAGTTTTCAAATTCCTTCAAAAATATAATTGTATTACCTTGTTCAGTACACTAGTAAGTAGACAAAATCTACAAGTCTTCTATATTCGTACGTTATTAAATTGCATTTCGCTGAGTCGCCCTGCGTGGAGTGTTCGGGCACTTAGACCGCGACCCCGTTTGGACGCGCGCCAACCCGCTTGACACATCTAGTGCCCACTTTACGACGACACCGCGACGTGCGCGTCGCCATGCAAACAATAGCCGAAGTTATATTAAGTTCAGTTAGTGTATATAAATGACGTCTGGTTGTTGTCGGTTAGTGTTAGTTACCTGATATCTTAAATATTGGCCTGATGATAGTGACTCGATTATGGTGGGATATATACGTTGTGCTAAATATTTTGATTGAATCAGCGGTAGTTTTTGTGCAATTTAAAAAACACTACTGTGACCATTAAAAAGTAAGTTTTTTTTAATAACGCTCATAGCAAAAACAATTTTATGGGTTTTCTTTCAAAGGGATAATTAATAATAAAGGGATAATAAAGAGATAATTAATAATAAAAAAACGCAACAACATTTTTTCTCCTCCAAATTTTTAAAAACCTTAAATGTTATCTAAGCTTAGCTAAACAAGAAAGTAAAAGCTGTTTGAAAAAAAAGTAACACATAGTATTTAGCTGAGTCAACCTACGTGGAGAGTTCGGGCACTTAAGACCGCGACCCCGTTTGGACACGCGCCAACCCGCTTGACACATCTAGTGCCCACTTTACGAAAACACGACGACTTGTTACTGTGGCAACAAATTTTTTTAATTTATGTGTTTTCAAAGTCTCTATAAGCTTAATTTTTAAAGAATTTGCAACCTATTGATGTAAAAGTTACAAAAGTGGTTTCACGACACTCAAAAATACCTCAAATCAGCTAAACGCGTAAACAGCAAATTAGTTTGCTGGCGGTAAGGTCCCATTGTGTGACCTGACTGACTAGCGACCATCCTCAGTTCAGAGACTACCGTCAATAGTGTCTTGTCGTGTTCCGGTAGTGCGCCCAAGCGCCAGATCTCTCTTCCCACCCTTCCTATCCTTCCCATCCCATCCTTTCCCTTTTCCCTTCAAAGCTGGCGAGGATTGGCGACTCCTCTGGTGTTGCAAATGTTCATAGCCGGTGGTGAATACTTACCATCAAGTATACCCGCGTCTTTGTTTGGCTTATACATAAAAAATAGAATATCCACTTGTCATTGAAAAATGCTAGCCCTCTTTAGTTGTAAATAATTTGTTTTTATGATGATTCACCTGCGTGGAGTGTTCGGGCACTTAAGACCGCGACCCCGTTTGGACACGCGCCAACCCGCTTGACACAACTAGTGCCCATTTCGCAACGGCTTCGAACGCTTTACATACAATTTAGGTACGTCTTGTGTGAAGTTACGGGTAAATTAAATAATTATTTGCATATCTTTTTCCATAGTAGCCTGCTTCCGATACCGTCATTATTAGACGAATAGCGTTATAAAATTATGTGTATAAATTCAGGAATACATAAATAAATACATAAATTTTGATTTATATAGAGGGTTGGCACTGAATCAGGACAATAAACACATACCTCAAATTTCATAAAAAAATCTAACTACATATAAAGAATGTTTCAGTTGTGAAAACAACGTCTACTCGGGTAAAATATTCTTACAATTCGTAACAAGTGAACTCGCTAGTTGCCATACGTTTCCAGACAAAAATATATCTTCGAAAAGCTTATCTTTACTAACAAGGTTCCATAAAAAGGGCTAGGTTTCGGCCAGTTTTACCAATTTCTTACTTGATTAGGCCGCTTGATGGCTTTTCCAACAAAGAATTCGGCCGGAATGAAGAGACAAAACAAGTCGGGATACAAGTCTTCTTTCAGCGATATCATCTGGAAGGGCAAAGGGCTGCCCCACACTCGTTACTGTGCACTGATGTGAAAAGAATGTGTAATGGGATTTCGCATACCATAAAGAAAATAATATTTCAGTTTTGTTTATATTGTATATATAAAATTCCTTGGCTGAAATAATAGTCTACGAAGAAAGAGCTACTGATTAGGTAACTGTTCTACTGCTGAGATCAGGTTTTTTGTTCTCTTAAAATAAGAATAAGTACGCTAATGCTTCTAATTATATAATAAGTTTTAATAATCACATGGTTTTGGAACACCACCACACTGGCAAGTTGTCTGTTAACCAAATTACCACTTGGTTAAATATGTTAAAAAGTATAATAAAATCCACTTATACAAGCATAGTACGTAATTTAAACATAACATCTGATTATAAATGAAAAAATATTATTTCCATTAAAAGTAGAAATTTTCTCGAGTATAAATAAATCTAAAAACTCTGAAATACCCAGACATATTTAATTCAAAACTGGCTCTGTAGCTCCGGTTCTGTTTGGCTCGCTTCATTCAAAATAGCTCAACCGTAACAGACGCACGTGTGTTTTTATTTGACCGTATTTTAAATTCCACGCAAAGCTAAAAATACCCTTTCACATACACATCATAGTATAAATAAAGGTCCATGCACTAGATTAGCATACCGCGTCGCTCCGCACCGCAATTCTGTACTGCGTAGTAGCGTGCAATCACTGAATTTACAAGAGAAAGCTAAATAACTATTTTATAGGAGTAAAAAAGATAATGACACAAGTCAAAAAGTGACCGCTGCAAGGCTCATATTTGATGTAAATTAATCACAAATAGTCTCCTAATTATTGACGTAAACTCAACCGACGTTAAAAAGGTTCCAAGATTATTAGAAAGTACGTATTTTTTCTCTTGTAAATGTACGCAACGAGATACATATAACCCGTAGACAAGTAAACAAACGATAAAATATGTCTAATTTCCGCTTAAGTTGGGTTACCATCAATTCTGATTTGTCCGGACATAAACCTTTCCGTCTTATCAATTCCGTCGGTCCGTTTTGTAATTTCGGTTCAAATTCCGTCTCCGATTTTGTCTAGTTCTGTAAGAAGAAAAAATTTGGCATTGCTTTTACTTAATTATATTTTGTTGTTTGTACATGATATTTCGTTGTACATATAAAAATAGTACAGTAATCATTATAACATTTATAAATATAATATTTTGTTTATGACCAGTGTCAATTTTTTTTTTTAAATTATTGTTTTCTTGTGGTAGCCCTACTTCAGCGCAATTTTTCTAGTCAGTACATCAATATCATAACTAATATAATGTTCGTAAAAGAACCGAATAATACAATAGAAATAACGTACATAACTACGTATATCATCTTTTCTTCATTCATATAAGTGTATAGTTTTTTTTCATGGGCACTTATGCAAGTTAATAGGGCGAAGAAAGCAAATGATGAACGATTTTGTTTTTGTCGTGTGTTTAGTACTGCCATTACATACACTGCCATTGCCCATAAATGACTTCCTATAAATTTGTTATTATGGTCTACATATCCTAGAAAATGTTGATTATGCTCTTCGGAAATATGAGCGTCACTACTTTTGTTGGGACAACTATAAGTATAACCACTATACTTGAACAAATCCTATGAATTCTCCTTTAACACAATGATTCAAACTACGCAAATCAATACT
>DWNK01000077.1:0-15761 GCA_018250315.1 Hyalothyrus neleus pemphigargyra | reverse complement strand
GATATAACATTTTGTGAAATGTTTTAAGACATACTATTAAATTAAATTATTGTTTGTCCACAAACATGATAAATACCCTTAACCTTTTATAAAAACTCAATCTGAGTCAGTCTATTGATGTGTCACATCAATACTCCCAAAACGGCTGGCCTTACTCGGACGAACAAAATGATTGTTAAGAAATTCCAACACCAATGAGCTATATATAGCTATAATATATATAGAATATCTAAGTAATAAGGCATTCAAATCTATATTAATATTATAAAGAGGTAAAATTTACGATGTGACTTTGATGGAGGAGGAATCTGCGCAACTACTAACCTAATTTTAAAATTCTTTCACTAGTTTCCTTGAGTGCTAAGTGCTAATTGTAGGATACAGTATATCGTACAGAAGCTAACCGACTCTTTATTAAATGGTCGGAAATTTTAATTGCCGAAATCTGAGTAACATTAGTAATATGTAAGGATTATTGAGTCGCCACAAGTAGTTTACGAACTACATGGCTAGGGACCGGATATAGTTCGTAGCTATCAAAACTGAGGCCACCAATAATAAGAGTATTTCTGATAAACGTTAGGGTATGTTAGCCATTTTTTTTATTTATGGCAGGACATCGTGCTCTCTTTTATTTGTGTCTATTCAATAAAAATGTTTTATTACATCCTCCGGCCTAGGACTATGGTCTCACTGATTTTATTAGCTATTTACGTTTTATTCACACGGACTAACATGTACCAAACTGTCTCTCATGTTGTATTTCTATTTATACTATAAAATACTTTTAATTTATTGATATGTATATTATACGTATCCGTAATTATGTATGTGTAAGTTTATGTAGAAACGCCATAGCCCCGCGGCTTCTGTAGATTGTATACGATCAACCTAGTTAATCAACGTCGGGCGCGGTCAGAGTTGCATGGGTGATCGCTAGGGGTAAAATTTGTGCTCGCATCCATGCCTCAGATGGCATAGGTCCGAGTTGTTATCGCTATGTAGTTTGTCCTTGTCACAGGACTTATAGTCGGTTGACGGCCTTATCTCCTCGGGATCTTAACCAATCCGCACTGGAGCAGCATGGTAGAGTATGCTCCAGGCAGTGTGGAGAGACCCGTACTCAGAAGTAGGCCGTAAAAAAGGGTTGCGGCCATGTGTAACTATAGGGTTTTATCAAAAAGAATGGACACTTTTCGTTAAAAAGTTTTGGGATCCGAGGAAAGGACAGACGCGTGTAAGCTCCGTGCGTGTGCTGCATACTCAACAGATAATTATATCAAATGGATATTCAATATACCTACTTGGCTTAAGCCTTAGATAAGGCTTATGTGCTATCTAATGACAATTCACATATCGCGTAATTATCATTATAGCAGAATATTCGCTTATTGATAGCCAGTTAAGAGTAAATTAAATAGATTGGAACCGAATTTTTTTTAACTGGCATTAATTTAACTACTCATATTGTCTCTATTTATACAATTTTAGATACACAAAGATAAATTATCTGAATTTTTAGAAAGTTAATTATTTTTACGGTTTCGATCGCTTCGATCTTTGTACCATTTAAAGTTGTAAAAACTTGTCTTTTGAGTAAATAATGTTTGTGTAAAGTTTTTAAAAAATATGTTAGTCCAGTTGAAAAAAATAAATATCGTTAATAATCTCTATTAATTATTATACAAAAACCAAAAAAAACCCACTATTAAATTACACTCCAGGCAGTTTTCCTTTCCACAGTACACTAGGAACTGGCACTTTACAAACACGAACGCACCGCACTATAGTCCGGGAGACGGAAAGTTGCCGTTGCTTCGTCCCGAACGGCTGGTCTCGAGGCGGGCCGCCGTGTCACTGGCCGCCGCCCCGCCCGCCCGCCTTCACGCGCAATGCGAGCTCTACGCACTGATATCTCTACGTTCAAACCATCATAATCATATCATAATGACAAAATATATTTTTTTATTATGAATACTTTTGCTGGTGGTAAGGTATCGTGTGAACTGACTCCAGTCAGCCACCCTTAGGCTTGAGTCTAACGTCAATAGCGACTTGTCTTGTTGCGTGCGGTTAAGAGCCAGAATCCCTCTTCCCACCCTTCTCTCATCATCTATCCTATCCCATTTCCATTCAAAGCCGGCGTAGCATTGGTTCCTCTGTTAGCAAATGTTCATAAGCGGCGGTGCCTCGTCGTTGGGTTTATACACAAAAAATACATAACTTGCGAAAAAGAAAACATATTGAGAAGAAATAGAGACAGTTATACTTGACGGCTTCATTGACGCGTTTGAGCAACAACAATAAGATAAATTATTCTAGCAATAAGAAGAAATTTTCCGCCAAATTGAGTTTTGTAAGGAAAAAATTAGATCAAAGGTAAAACCAACTGAAAGGAGGTAAGTTGCGAGGACCGCAACTCGCATTTGTTGAATGTTGAACGGAGCATAGTAATTCTTACGGTAGAATTAACATAAACGTATATTGCCTTTTCATTTTATAAAGTAACTCTAGAACAGCTTGGTGGCATGCTCCAACCACTTCCTGAGTGACGGAGGAAATTGTAAGAACGCCAATTAGAACCATTGTATCTAAAATGCTCATATAAATATGTATATTGTATAAAACTATACGTTTTATCTATCGTTATACTGCTGCTACCCCGTTCGAAATATCAAATTCAAAACAATTTTCTGCCTAAATTCCTTGATCCGCCCTTATGAATTCCTTTCGCTCTGAAACTTGCTCTGCATACCGATAAATCTCTTTAATATCAAAATGCACAATAGCAGATTCTTGGTTTTATCCAAAATCGTCTATCATCCAGATTATTTTATTAGGCTAAGATTTTATCAACTTTATTCAATTATTCTGATTAAAAAAGCCTTCAAAAGAAAGTAATAATTCATTTTACAAACTATTGAAAATTACTTCTTTTTTTCATCCAAAACTCATTACCAGCAATATCCATTTCAGTGATGCATTGATGGCCGAACTGTCTCTATTATCTAGTTTCAAAATTTCATTAAAATCGGTTCAACTACGTTAGCATCATGCGGGCTCAAACAAACAAAGTACTTTCTACAGCATTCATTTCTTTAGTGCGATAATAAATGTTTGAAGTTACGAACGTCAGTAATTACTCAAGACGGAGTAGTACGCGTTTAAAGATGGTTGCTATATTTGTCTGTCAGCATCTTGGAGTGCTTTAATAGTTTTTAAAGCGACTTTTCGTACGTAAACAGTCATATAATAAGTGATTGGGTTTCCGCGGGTAAAATTTGGTAAATTTTTTTTTTGGAGGAAAGTTTCGCACCTTCCACTAACTTTGTGGTGCGTTAGACCGCGCAGTGATGAGTCATGAGGTTAATGGACGAAATCTTTATCGACACTAAAACTTATTTTGTAATTCATAGATGATGCTATGACAAACAAAATTATATCTGCAGCTGCTAGATATAAAAAATAGCAACATCAAAATCCTTATCTCTAACAATATATTTATTTTTTTAAAGTAGACTTCGGTAAAGGTGTTTTTAAAGCTCTACAACTCTTCAATTTTATAGAATTCCCAGTAGGGGTCATAATTGATAAGATAAACCAACTATCGAGTAAAATCAAAAACTTCAGTAAATTATAGTTTTGTAAACAAAGCAAAACTTGTAAAGGCACTGTATGGATGACATTTGAAAGAAATTTGTCTGTGAAAGATATTCCTTCAAATGTGATTTACGTAGCAGCAATAGCCCGTTTTCGCCACTTGGCTACAAAACGCTGAACCTATTTATGAGTAAAACGACAAAAATTATAATAAACCTAACTTTATAATTGTGTATTGTGATAGCTTATTGCGTACACCATCTTGCACCAAGTAATGAAGTTAAATCAAGCAATAAACTCAAGTTACTTGCAAAGAGTGGGCGTTGATGGTGAATTTTAATGCCTTTTTATGTATTCAAGTGGATAATTTTACTGAGTATTAAAACTTATTATATCTTAAATGTTTGCCATTTCGAACGTCAGTTGAGTGTCGGAGCTGAGAGTGCCCTGAATCTCGTATTTAATTAGGAAATGTACCGTTCATTGTTTATAAATGAGTGTCAGTGTATGAATAAAACTTTTCAACACTCATTACGAATATATGCTGCGACGGACTTTTCAATGGAACTCTTAATTATGAATGTAATAGTTGGATACTGAAGAGAGATTACAGCTTAAAGCGATTTAAGCTTTATGAGGACTGCTATTAAATTGACATAATACATAAACTTCTCAATTAAATGCTTGAGAATTAATCAAACCTTATTTTAGGTTCTTAAATTAAATCTAATCATATCTCGACAGCCTATATATTAATTTTAGGAAGCTCTTAATATTGGATGGCTCGGGTAAGATCGCCTTATTTAAAGGCAAATAATATTTTAGGCGTAGCTATACATGAGAATAACAACGTAGTAGTTGAGAATTGCGGTCTCGCTCGGGTGGGTCAGGTTCAAATCCCAGGCACCAGGCACCTCTATATACCGCTAACGCTATATGTTTAAAAGAAGGCCGAACTTTTCCTTGAGTTTAGTTATGCAAATTTGGAACTAATGTTTGATTGCGTTAGATATTCTTATTTGCTTGCGTTTATCTTTAATTTGTAAATGTACCCCCGAGATAAAGTGAGTAATATTTTAACAAAAGGCGCGGGCAGAGGCTATTTTATAAAATGGAAGTTGCAAACAAGCACGTATCGAATCCAATTAAGTGGTGACTGCAATCTATTGATAACAAATAATACCGAATGCATGGTTGATCGTATACTACACACGCCTGCCTGAGATGTCTGATGCCGTACGCCTGAGAGCCAAAGTGCCTCTTTTCACCCTTCCTATCCTTCCTCTACTCATCCCTTTTCAAATATTCATAGGCGGCATTGATTACTTCGTTTGGCTTACCTATACAAAAACTAGAACACTGAAAATGCAAAAACCACCGAAACTACTCGTGGTTCTCCTTAAGAGTCATAATACTTTTATGCTGAGAGTTTATGAGTCCTATCTTAAGGAAGCTCACGGAAGCGTTAACAAAATAGCCTGATCACCAGAACAAAGGATCCGTAAAATGGGTTGCTCGCTGAAGCTTCGTAGGAGCATATACTGACTTTCATACATCTTTGTGAATCAAAAACGGGATTTTGCTAACCTATGCTAACAAATTATTCTATTATCCTACCTTGTTTATCACTTAGAAGTGAGTTTTACTAGTAGAAGTGTTGAGGTTGATAGATAGATAGTTGACGGCATCACCATGATAGCAGTAACGGAGGTTTTTGGTAAATTAAATCATGAGTAACTTAGAATGTTAAGTGCTGCTACAAAGAAACAACTATAACTAAGTCTAAATAGAAACGAACTTTCAAACTCTATTACATAAGTGTTGCTGCTCATATGAACCTAAGTCAGGATACCCCTCAATATAATGAGTTCACAGAGGCCAAACGGCAATACGGTGTTAAAAATGGTTCGTTGCAGTAGAAAAATGAAGACTTGCTGAGATATATGTATACTATCCAGTAATACACACGTGTATTTGAATGGGTCGACAAGAAATTATCAACATATAGAGTTCAGTGTCATAAACACCAACAAAAGTATTATATACATCAAGATACAAAGTAACTAAAGAATAAATATAAAAGTACGAGGTAATTTGCAAAACATTATGTAAAATTTCACCAAAGCTCCTAAACCAGTAATAAATTAGCATCTAATGCGGACGTCAGGTGCACTTCTGTATGCTGGGTTTTGTCTCCCACCTCGTTTGCAGATTAAGTGCAACACTAATTAATCAACTAAACACAACTGGTTCAAATCACACAATCAAGTAATCCGAAATATATTGTCATACAATTACGTACCTAATCTATGGATATAACAAAGCAAATCATACGACGTGCGAGTATTTGGAAAGAGCTGATGAGGATTCTGTACTTCCAAAACATTGCCTATGTTCAATTTTTCTGCTGGTAAGCCCCATCGTGTGACCGGGGGGGGGAGTTAACCACGATATTTTACAAAACTATAATTATTAAGAAACGTTGTGTTTTAACATTAGAATGATTTTAATATGTCATTTCAACAATATTCCGAGCAGGCGACCAATCCGCTAGTAGGCGAGCGAAGCTTCCATTGGCTGTAATACAATTGTTCAGACGCTATTGTATTGTTGTATTTTAGTTCAGACGCTACTGGAACTTATAATAAGCAATGAATGTTCTAATAACGAGAGTTTAGCAAATTTTCGTTTGAAAACATCACCGACTGTTATATATCCATTAAACTGGCCACTTATCGACTTTACTCAGACAGTTAATTACCGGTATTGATTAGTTCTCATCCCCGAAAACACTCCTTAGACTCCTTGGCTGCGATTAGCGTTGTATAGCGTGAAAGCCTTAGTTGGGAGTAAATAGCGGTCCATTAGAACCAGCCATCGCTTGTCAGCTGGACGTTTCCTTTCGGTAAGCGAAAACAATGCGCTTTACGCTTTTTGCAATGCCAGCCACTCCTTGCTACGCTTTCAAAGGTACAATGATACGTACCGATACGCCAGCACTGGCTATGCCAGATGTACTCTTTGCACGTCTCGTACAATAGCCTGTCCAATCAACATAGCGCCGACAGCGAGAAACAAAAGTATTGTCTAGCACAAAGTCTTTTAATGCGAACAAAATCAATAGACGCAACCTCTGGGTTTTAGTTTCCAGCGGAAGTTCAATACCCATAACTAATTTAGATGATTTCGCGGAGTTCTTAATTAAATTATTTTCTCAGACTAAGTCCTCACGTAAGTCTGGTAATTCTCAGCTTCCGAACTTAAACCTAACGTTTATTAGTTTCAGTCTGCTAGTTCTGCGAATTTGATTTTACTTAGGATATTAAGAATATAATGAATACAATGATTCATTATTCTCGTCTTATTATGGCAAAAATTTTATTATTATATGTTTTTAGTTATAATAATACACCTTTGTTGTTTTTGTATAAAATAGACATCAAAGTAAATTTTATACCTTTTGTCTTTTATTTACCTCGTTTTATTCGGGCGTGTCGAATCCCGCGAATAAAAGTTGAGGAACAGTTGTTATGTGCCAATCAAACTAAAACATTTTCGTGGAACTTAATCACACGGTCTGCCGGGAATATCCTCTGGGAATCAACGAAATTGTCCCTGGAAAATCCGCCGTAAGGAGAAAAATACTATGGCAGCGGGCATTTGGTTGCCCTCAGCTTAAAAACACTCATTTGCCAGATTAACGTTTTGCATATTTAGTTCAATGTATCGTAATGCAAAATTATGTACCCAGTACAAAATCTGCATAGCAGTTTGCTAAGGCGATTTTCTAGCGGAAATATTTCTCAAAAACGTAATATCTCTCATTTTTGTACGAGAGATAAAGAAAATATAACTTCTCTCCATAGTACTAATGTTAATTGGGGCTGTTTATTAGAACTTATGGTATAGCAATGCCTTATGATCATCAGAACTAAGATTAATACGACAAGCAGTCAATCGATTCCTGATTAAGTTACACCAGCATTTGTTTGTTTCAAGGTTATTGTTATTCATCGACGAGTATCTAATTTTGTTCCGGAATATATTATATCTTATCTATGGTATCTGATCGTATAACCTTTTAAATAAAAAAAATTAAATCATCACTATTAGTCGTGGTGTACTAATTAAGAATCTCCTCCCTTTTTAAATCGGTTTAAAGATCTTTCTGTGACCATTTTAGTAATTGACATAGGATGCATATCTTTCACCACATTTATTCCTGTCTTGAAACGAATTCGGTATATTCTATATTGCCGTATAAAACAGCAACTCTTTACAGACAACGTCATTTTAAATTCGTGCCTCTGTATATGAGAGAACGCTATAGACACTTACCTTTACAATATTGAATTTCAACCTGGCAGCCCCCTCCGTGTGTATTGTATTCAATTTTGCTTACCTGAAACAAAGAGAGTACGGAGTTGTTGAACAAAATGACATGAAGCTAATTAATTTTAATATAATACTAACACATTAGTTGATTACGTATAGCATTAAAGAGGTCCAAATTCCGTAAAAAAATTTTGAATCTATACTAATATTATAAAAAACTGAAGAGTTTGTTTGGTACGTGCTAATCTCAGGAACTACTGGTTTGACTTGAAAAAATCTTTTTACGCTGGAGATTCTATTTATCGGGCCAGATACCATTACGATATGGCCAATAGTAGTACAGCACAATGAAAAATGTTGCAAAAACGGGCCAAATATTGGTACAATAGGTTTTTTCCTGAAATTATGGTGGGTGAAACGTATATTTTGTAAATTGTAAATTTTGGCTAGGAACCATTCGCTGGGCATAGACGTGCTTTTATTTCATAATTATTTACTTAGCATTAAGAAGATATTATAATCTAAAACAACTCCAGTAAACGTTTAAACTATGAATACCTTTCACAAACTAGTTCAGCGATGTAGAGCTTAACAAATATAGCGCAAATTTACATTGGCAATTCCCTCAAGTAGGGTTATTGGCCATGTCGAATATCAAATGCCATGGGACACCTTTGTCCAAGTTCATGAATATGGAGCAGGATTTGTTTGTGACAAGTCGTGCTACTGCATGGTAACGGTCCACGGTGACTCGAGACCAGCTAACAGATGAAGAGCGATTCTCATTGCTATGGCATAGCAGCCGGCAGTAGGCAGCGCGCCCTCCGCGCAGTCGCGGTACAGCCCAGTCGGTGTGAGCGCGACCCGCCACGCGCACCTATACCAGCGCGCGAGTACCAAACGAGTTTGTTTCGTTGCCGAAACATTCGAACACTAACGGTTGGCGGCAAAACAGTGAGGTATACAAGTGGTAATACAAGTGACAAGTGCTACTATTTCTAGTGCTCTATTAACTAAAAGGATTTGTGTAATTGGATGTTTGCATCGGTCGACGTCCTGCAATCGTTTGCCAGTGCATTCTCAATCGTTTATGTGTTTATGTTTGATCTACTTCATTTAAGAACACTTACTTTGAAACATCTCAATCAATTAAATTAGGTTTAAGTGATAAGATACTTTTCAAGTAATCAATTTCTCATGTACAGTCGCTTCTTTCTTCCTTGAAAAGTCAGGAATATCTAGCGAGTACTTGATTATGCACGAATGTTAGGGCTTGGAATAAGTATCCATAAAGCCTAACATTTTGTGGTTAGTCATAAAGTGAAGTGTCTATACTTAGCTGTGTCATGTTTTTGTTGTAAGTGGAGCTACAGTACTGTATAATTCTGTGAATTCATATAACTATATTAACGACTATTAAGGAAAGTGTGTCTGTAGGCATATTCAGATAAACAAGACAGGATGCTATAAATTGGAGATGCGAAACGTATAAATATAAGTGAGCATTTCTGGAATCGCGTTAAGATAGCCGCAATAAAGCAGGTTTATTATTCCCAATATTCGTAGGCGTAGACGCCTTTCCTTGAAGATTATCTACTGACATTCAGGATTCAGCCTGTACTTATAGCTTAGAGTCTACCTGGTGTAATTGCTTCTTTCCTTTCTCTAAGGTTCGTAGTACTTACATTGATTCAATCAGGTTAAGCCTAGGCTAGATCTCTTGGGGCTTCTGCGGGAACTAAGTAATAAAACCGACTTTCCTTTACGATTTCCTTACTTGTCATTCAAATTGCATCCGTCGAAGAATATGGCTCGGGCAGGATACTGTAACAACTTGATCATTAACTTACTTGCATCAGAAAATTAGTATCATTCCTACTAAATTACTGAGTAGTCGCTGATACGAAAATAACTTGTTATGAAATAATCTTCGAAAGAACATCATATATTTCATGAGTTAGCTTTGTTAAAAAAACGAGATTTTTTTTAGGATAGACAGTATAATTTATTTTTGTATATTTTTGTGTATTATTTCATTATTAATTTGATACACACGTCACCCATAAATAAACAAATATTAAATCATTACCTAGGTATATCATGAAATATGGTGCATCCTGTTTTGATTTAAATTCCATTTGTTTAAATTTTAAATGAATAATTGAAGCTTAAATTTTATGGGTTCCTGTTCTTATCAGGTTGTTTTTATCTTCCGCGCGTTTGGTGTTCGATCCGTATAATGATAGAGTTTCCTATGCAACACGTGCGCAGACACAAGAAATTGTTAGTTATTTTCGTTCATTGACCGTGGTCAGATGTTTTTGTCGCTGGCTACACTCGGGCAGAAGAACCGCACCAAGTGCTTACTCTCCGTAAAATTGCTATTGTAATGCAAATGTAAATCGATGCAATTAGGCACCTAAAACGGAACATTTTAGTAGTCCATGGAAATCTCGTTTAGAATACGAATGTCGAAATTGAAACGTGAAAAAAGTATGGCACGTAAAACTAAGTTTCAGTAATACTACCGTACTCATATAGCTAGCTTTACTTTTGGTTTAACATTATTGGGCTGAATATTCTGTCATATCAAAATATCCTATTGGCGTATTTACGTTATAAAGTACCATTTTCAAATGTAATTTTTTTAAAATTACTTAAGAAAATAGTGAATGAAATATATTACAGCCGGTATGTTGCATAATTCGTCGTGCGTCGAGCTTCTTAGCCGTAACATATTGAAGTTAATCCTATTCACGCACATTCCCGCAGTAAATACAGGCATACAGTACTTTAGTTAGTGTACACATTTTATAGAAAAATCTTACTTTAAGTAGCGTTTACAGACTTCTCGTCACGAACCCGCATCTGTTATTATCAAGCAAGCCGCTACAACAATTTGAGTACTTACAAAATAATTGCGTTTCCTAAGCACGATTCTGAGGCATTGACCTTTAATTTACTTACGCAAGATCACTTTAACGGCGGAATTAAAATTTTTATCTGTCAAAATGTTTACCTTATAATATAATTTTGTTGAAATAAATAAAATTTGCTTTAAATTCCACGATAGAATATTATAAAACCATATTCAAAAAATTGTGTTATATCAAAGAATGTGAATGCATTATAAAACTGGATTGCCGGATGCCGACCGCGCCAACTCTATTCTTACCTTCATCGTTCGTAGTTATTGATAAGAAGTTGTGCATTTTATAGGTGATGACAGTTTATAATCTAAATACGTCGAAGTGATGGTGTTTATCTGCGATGCCGGATTGGCGATACAACGTTCTATCAACGAGCGAGGCGTACATAAACGCCGAAGCAGGACCGCCTTGCGACCCCTCCGCCGCAAGCTACCCGCGCCGCGCCGACCGCTCTCGGCCACCTCACACTTGCCCTTACACTACTATTTTTCTTGGAAACCGATCACATGTTCCATATCGTATACCAACCCTTCAAAGTGATCCTGGCGACCCATATGGCGACGCTTACTCCGTTGACCGATCCTCCAATTTAACTGATACTTCCAGCTTCGCTCGCTATGAAGACTGTCGACCACAGATAGAAGACATCCTGCCAGAAGAGGACCCTCCTGCCTATAACGATGATAGATTACCTGACGTTACTGCTCTACATGTTCAGAAAGTGCCATATACGTCGAGTGTGTTTTATATATCAGCTAAGGCAGAAGCAATACAAAAAGACTTACAAGGCAGTAATTTATTTTTGGTAGACGGATCCGATTCCGATGCATTATCGTCATGTACATGTGATAGTTTTGAATGGTGTGAGTTCGACTGTAGAGATTTCGAACCGTTTTCGGATACATGTTGTTGTGATCCTCTGAGTGATGGTGCATGTTGTCGAAGTCCGAAGGATGTCGAGTCACCTGAACACTTCTGTGATCGAGTCGTGGAGGAAGATGGGGTATCAGCCAGAAGTGACATGGATGGTTTAGATTTAGCTTTGTTTGAGCCGGCGCAATCTGAATCTAATAATGAGGGGAAGGATACTACGGATCATGCATCAACGTCAGTAGCTACTGCATTGTGTGGAATATTGTTTGCCCTTCCGAATACTACCAATGGTGAGTGTAGACTTGTTTATTTCCAGTTAAGTTCAAGAATCCCGGAACAGACCCTGATAACTCTCAATTACAGTGATTAGGAGCACGGTGGAGCTCTCACTGCGGTTGATACGTCTGACCGCTGAGTGGTCCGCATCAATCGGACTCGTATTGGATACGAGCAACGGTGTGCGGGAAAATTACTGTCGCATCAATCACTAACAGTCATTGTCATAGCCGTAATAGCATACTTATCGGGAGTTTTAACTATGTAGAGACTTAAGTCAAGTATCATATGTGACATAAAAAGTTATTGATCCCCATTCTTTCTTAAACTTGCTGTTTTTCCGTGATTGCTTAAAATATTGTCTATTAAAAAGATATATAAGACATAAAATGTTTACATTCATATAAAAAGCATTTAATTTATTTTTTTATTTTTCATCTCGAGATTCATTACAGAAGTAATGAGATCTAGTTGTGTTAATAAAAATAATTCTAGCAATAAATAACTAAGTATCGTAATTACAATTTTATTCACAAGAATTGAATGAAGCAATGCTATCACATTTGCATCCAAATTTGTTACGCATAATGAAATTCTTTATTTCTCCCACGACCGTTACTCGACTACGGTAGTGTGTATACGCGAGTTTAATGGACACGTATACGCTATTTTGTATCTGCTTATCTGGTTCGACATCAATCGGATTTGCATGTGAGCTAACAATCGTCCCCATCTTCGTAGTAATTAGAAACTTGCGAGAAGATAACGGTCCTCGACTCTACCAGCACAATGTAACAAGTCGGCTAATAAAAGCTCGTCTGGCTTCCGTAATTCATCGGTTGATAGCATAAATTGACGATATTTTTATTTATTATTTTCTATTTGTCAAAGATAATTCTCAAAAATGGATTGTTCCTTAAATGAATGTTTATGGAGTTCGAAAAGACATTTTTTTCAAAACCGTTTAATATTTTTGATGGTAAAAATATTATCAAATGTTTGTAGAAATGCATTATGCTGTATATTAGGGGCCGAAAAATAAACTATTATAATTAAATAACAAATTAATAACACAACACTCTTTTAAACAAATACGGAAGTAAACATTGATGTACCTAACTTAACGAATAAAAATTGGCCTTAAAATAAATATTTTTTCTCATGTACTTATGTATTTTCATGTATGATTTTAGTTAGTAGGTACTAAGTACTGATACATATTTTAACTCTACCTCATACGTTCATACATTCGCATTTTAAATTTAATATATTTAAAAGTTTTTCAGTTTTTTTTATTATGTCGTATTTTATTATTGGTCTGATTATCTGGCGACACTTACTGTATGTGTATATTTCATTGTATCCATGTCGTTAAAAAAGAATTACGAGTGACCCTGGCCGACGTGGCCAACCGTAAAAACATTATGTTTTATCAATAGAAACAAGACTCATAGCATAAACCTGGCGAATGGCAATGTAGTTTGTGTAAATTTTATATAAAGTAGGCTGTCATTGCTATTCTAATACAGAGATTATTGTTTGATAAGATGTGCGCTTCTGAAGTAGTGAATATTGTGTTCGCCTGTTCGCCTAATAACGCTTAGAGCGGTGGAGGATCCTGAAAAATTTGCTCATACTATTCTGTGCCTTTGCCGTTACTTAGTTTTAATAGTTGACCAAAGGTCGTGATCCATTAAGGATGGTGATGTATGCGGATGGTGAATACAAAAAGGTTTAAGACATGATCTTGGCCGATAACCTGGAATAAATAATATCCCTATATCAAATTATGTAATTATGATGTTTTCCATTTCCTGTTCTTGCCACAGTTAACCTCATCTCCTCGTTGAGCATAGGAATGTCGCTCCTGTCTCTGTGTATGCTCCCATCATTGACAACTTACCTGACAATTAATACTTCGCTAATATAACCAGTTTTATCAACTTATCTACTGCGTAATGTAATCCACGTAATTGACAAACCTGTATTTGCTATTAACACATTCAGCACAGCTACTTCATTAAGTAAATTGCTTACTTTCTTTGGTTTTATGAGAAACAGTAGAATTTCCGGCTTTTCCTTGCGGTCGCAATAACTTTAATGTTCAATGTCTAAAGCTTTCAATGAAAAATGATTATGGCCAAAGATACTTTTATAGTTTTAATGGCAAAACATATTTTTATTAGGTTCTAAGTGGCACACTGATATCAGCTTCTATTACGGCCTGTCGTTGATTGACATTTAAACGCAGGTGCTAGATTGGTATGATTTATACAATTTTCACGTTTTAAATTTGAACTGAGTTTTTAAGGTTAATTAAATACATTATTGCCCTTAAATTGAATGTAAAAGAAAGTTAAGTGTTAAATTGGTTTATATAGTTCTTTTTGTTAATGTTTTAGTAGGAGATTAGACGGTCTTGTCTCTGATTAAATCAGTTTTTTATCTCTCGTGGTGAATTGTTGTGAAGTGTGTATTTTTCATCTGTTTTTATATTTATATCCTATTTTATATGGTTTGCAAAATAAACGGCTGTAAGATGTTGTTAGACCAGCTCCAACTGGACTACAGGTTTATCCTCTCTCAGTTATTTGTTGCAATCTGTTTATACTTTCTAATGAGCTTTCCTGCGTTGCCGCAGGAAGGCCTTTGCGTGTTCGCCTGAATCTAAGGTAAGGATCGTACGAAATCCGTTCTATGCGGTTTTGATTAAATTAGGCATCTACAGATTATGGCAAACGGACCAATTAAATACATAGCTGACATTTCCAAGTTATTGAGTGAGCCTTACCTTTAACTAAATTTAGGTTAAAATGATAATCTTGTCAATAAGCACTATATTGGGTTTAAAATCTATAATGTTAAGAATAATAAAGTCTGATACGTAATCAATTAGTCTGTGTTAACTTGCAAATGGCTTAACCATATTTTCACGGGATTTTAGATCATTTCATAGGGAGTGAAATTGCGTACTATCGTGGGCGGACCATTATTCGACGTTATTAATGAATTTAAATAATATGTTTTGTAAAATATGTAAATGTAAAATAAATAATAATCGGGGTTATAGCCGATTATTATTTATTTTACATTTACAAAGCAGTTTTACAACACATCTTCATTGGTACGTATAGATTTGAATAGTGAATATTATGACATATAAATAATGTATAGGCTTAATTTGGTCCTCAGAGAAATTGTGTAGCGCCGACAGTGCCGTACCTAAAACTGAAACAATTGTACCTACGTACCTACATCCGCTTTACTTTTTCTCGTATTAAAGAACCGTTAGACAAATTGTATCATTTGCTGGCTGATGGGTCTTGTAGGAGAGAAGAATATGATTGGTGTAAGTGCAATGACAAATAACAACAGAATTGTCTGAACAGTTATTGCAGCTCTTGTTATTTAAGCGTAATGACGGACAATTTGTGGGCGAAACAATATGGACACGGCATTCAGTGTGCGGTATACTAATTATTTTGTTAACTGATCACTAGAATCAGGGGAAAGCGGGATGTCAGGAAATGTGTCATTCATATAATAAATATCTTTAAACCTTTAGAAGTAGGTATCGATCAATTGAAAATTGTAATTATCTAATGCTGATATCGAAGTGATAGCATAGTGGTTAAGAATTGTGGTCTCGCTCCGGTGGGTCCGGCTTCAAATCCCTGGCGCGCACCTCTGACTTTTCTAAATCATGTGCGGATTACAAAGTAATTATCACTTCCTATACGGTGAAGG